>JAOVVI020004250.1:3326-17874 GCA_028571085.2 Nepenthes alata | reverse complement strand
GTCATTCGCTCCAACATATCAACATAAGCAGCCTCTCTATCATGGGGAGTACTAGCACCACTACGACTATTTCCTCGATTTCTCCTATTGGCCATCTTAAATCCTATAACCAAAGATAAGCACAACATTATAAATCTCAAGAAATCAAGTTAAGGGATGAGGTTATCAGTGATTTAATGAAATTCAATCCTAAGGATCAACTTCCTAAGCATCCTAGTTGCCTTAACTACCCCGACCTCTCCCTACAAAAATTTAAGTCTATGCTTCCGCTTTTTGATCGGTTAATTTCTAGGGCATCTCATTTCTCTAATATCATTTGTGACGAAATGGGATTTTTTTTGTCCTCAGAAATTTTTGCCATTACAGAATAAAGGAACCTAAACTCAAATAACAACCTAAAGTTCTAGGGGAAGACGGACAGAGTCTCCCCTAAAATTGGGCTAAATGAAAATATAAATCCTGCTTATGACCTCTAAACATACAGAATAACATCATCATAACATCCATCAACAGGAATTCTCATCGCAAATACAGCATCATAGACGCTGTATAATTTCTTACGGCTTACATTCCCTATTTCCTATCCACTATATTAACAGTTTGGAATAGAGATATCATCTAGAACTTGTACAGAGACAAGAAAATATATAACGGAAGCTAAAATATATACCTGCGGAAGCAAAATTTTCTATTTCATCACATGTATCACATACATTTCATATATAGAATCCATATACATAAAATTTATATACAAAATTCAGTGTTTACATTCAAACTATTTCCTTCCAAGGTCTCCAAAGGTCTTTCGGCTAAGCTTTAAATCACTCATTCTCATCTGGTACTAGCTCTACAGTTTTATCTGGAGGAAAAAATAGTAAAATAATGAGTCAAAATCCAGTAAGGTACATGCAGGCATGCAGTAAAATTTTCATATGCAATGGAATGTAGTAAAATCGATATTATTGCTATAAAATTGTGATTTATAGAAATTATAGCAGAACATAAATACAGAAGATTACATAACTGTTGGGAAACAGAAACATATACATAAATCACGAAAAAGGCATAATTTGATAATAATCAGACTTTAAAAATCAGAAATCGATAAATATAAATCTCAAATCAGAAGTCGATGCAGTATCTATGAATTATAAAAAATCTCATTTTTTTATCGGTAAAGGACCCAACCAGAAGATCCTACAAGTAAAGGGAGCGAATAATCGAAGATAGATTGTGGTCACTCCACACAATCCAATGCCAGTAACAGTTGTCCCTTCCTGTGGGATATCCCTTCTTGCAAAATTTTATACAGTAACGCCGGCCAGCAATAGTAACTACCTTCTAGGTTAACGCTCTGAGGAAGGGTGGACTACGTGTAACTCCATGGATAGAGTCATCCTCAATTACCACCATAACGTTCTAAGGTATGTCAGATAACCTAACTTGATTGTATATCAATCTTGGGTCCTAATTAACAGTATCAAAAATATTTTTCCTCTTATTTCTTAACTGAAAATATTTTTACTTTTGGAAGTCTATCAGAGTTTCACAGTAACTCTTCAATTAGTTTCAGAATATACAGTAATAGTTTGTGACCCTTCAATTTCTCTTCAGAATATACAGTAATAGTTTAAAATTTTTTAGATTCGCTTCAGAATATACAGTAATAATTTATAACTCTTCAGTTTTGCTTCAGAAATTCTCAAAAATTTAAGAGTATAAAAAGTAGTATAAATTTTTCAGACATAAATCACATGTTGGACATTATCACGTTACAGATTAACTTTTACATATCAGAAATTTTGGATTAAAACCATTAAATTCATTCGTTTTCGTGCTTAGCGTTTTGCCAAAACTTTTGGACGGTAAATGAATACCAAACACATGTATTTTCATGAAATCAGATGCATGTATAGCAGTACATATCAGTAAATATGAAATATGTCCAATTAATTAGGACAAACAGGCATTATTTACAGTAAACATGAGGAAACATGAATTTAGAGTATAAATACCATTTTTAAATACAGAAAAGCTATAAAAATAGTAAATAACGTTTGAAGTACACTTGCTTGAGCTCGATCTACAATTACCCTTATTCTGATTGGGATTGATCAGAAGATTTCTCCTCTTCCTTTTCTCTTCCCTCTCCTTCCTCTCTTCTCTCCTTCGTTCTCTGTCGGTTCTGCTACCAAATGAATCCCAAACCCCATTTAAAACACGAAGGAAAAAGGAACAACGTGCAGTCACATTACTGGCGCTCGAGTGCCAGTCGAGCGGTGCTCGAGCGCCCACATTCATAGATTGTGCTTGAGCGGTGTGCTCGTAGCCGGGATCGCTCCCGCCTCGCCTCAGGCGCACCCTCGAGCAGTGCATTAGTATTTTTTTGCTCAAGGAGCGCTCGAGCGGTAGTCGAGTGCCCTACGCTCATTGTCCCATTTTGCCTTATTTTATTTCGGTATCAAATTTTTTCACTATATTTAAGCCTTAACATGGTTTTCATCGACATAATTAATCCATAATTATCATGTTTCAGAATTAGGATCTCACAAGGGGGCTCCTGGGTCGACTAGTTGCCTTCCGTGTTCTGGTCATATCGTACGACCTTGCGGGAACGGGCGAGGGAGATGCCCTTCAATCTCTGCTACAGAGTCGAAGAGATCGTCCCCGTCGAAGTGGGACTTTCCTGCCTGCGGGTTGAATGCTTCGATCTAGTCACCAACTGTCAGAAACTAAGGGAATGCCTAGACCAGGTCATAGAAATCTGTGACACGGCCTGCCTGAGGACTGCAACTTACCAAAAATGTGTCACAATGTACTACAACAAACGGGTGAAGGCATGCCCGCTCGAGGTTTGAGACCTGGTCCTCCAAAGTGTAGAGCTAGTGGGAAAGGCCGCAAGCAGAAACAAACTCTTTCCAGGTTGGGAGGACCCACTCCTCGTCTCGGCAATCCTCCAAAATGGAGCATACAATCTGTGCACTTAGGACGGCAAGTCGGTTCCACAGACCTAGAATGCCTCCAACCTCAGGAAAGATTATCAGTACGTCAACGCCAAACCCAGGTAAGACATGCACGCGCACCATAAGGAATGCTTGTACATGTGTTGTGTTTCCATTTAATAAAATTGATTACTTTTACAATCTTGTGTATTCATACATGCGCATGTTTGTATGCATGGCATTTCAAAAAGTGAAATGACCTAAACTACCCCTAAGTTGGGAGAATCTTCATCCATACGTAAAACAGAGCCTCGGCTCCGTGCCAAGTGGCTCGAAAGCGGCCATTTTTGAATCTCAACTCTACGTTGAAAGGCCCTAAGCAGCCTTCAAAACCTTGGCTCCGTGCCAAGAGGCCCGAAAGCGGCCATATATCCAAATCTCGACTCTACATCGAAAGGCCTTGAGCAGCCCTTAAAACCTTGGGCCCGTGCCAAACGGCTCAAAAGCGGCCATCTCTGAACCTCGACCTTGCATCAAAAGGCCCTAAGCATCCCTTAAAATCTTGGCTCCGTACCAAGCAGCCTGAAAGCGGCCATTTTTAATTCTTGACTCTGCGTCGAAAGGCCTGAAGCGGCCCAAAACCATGGTTCCATACTAGGCGACCCATACGGTTGAAACATTAGGCCTAGGGGCTTTTGAAATCCACAACACACGGCCACCGAAACCTTAAGAGGCAAGAATGGCAGGCGTGCGACGACCTTCTCCTAGAAAAGATAGTACCCTTAGTCTACAATGGTCGTGGGTTAGGACCGAACACATGAGAGCGACGAAACCTTGAACAGGACTGAGTGCCTAATACAGGTATCGTGTGCGAAAAGCCTAAGACTCAAAGTCTAGCTGCTATGGCCTGAAAACCCAGCTAGCCCTTGGTGTGGCTCCACCGGGCTTGCGACGATGTCCATTTTACCGGACTGAGCTTCCCATCAAACGCGCAAGATGTAATGACATCCTCTGACGAAGGACGAGTACAGCGTAAGAAGGCACCGGATCAAAGCCTTGGCGACAATATCTTCATAGCTTAGCTGTTAAAAACAGGAGTTACGATTCTCAAAATTTTATCGTGTACTCAGAGACATCAAATGCAGGAAAGATAGCTACCCTCCATTTATTATGTATATACAAAGATACAATGTGTTGTCGAACAACAAAAAAGGAAAATGAGCGATACAAAAGCAATGTTGTCCCTACGGATCTGACAGGCCTGCCTCTTCTAGGAAGTCTCTCAAGTGGGAGCTGTTAGAGATCCCGGCATTCCTTGGATGAAAGATGCCCACGGAGACACCTAGAAGCACAATGGAGGCAATCCGGCGGCACAAACAGATGCCATCCCAGAACCTGACATCGAGTGCAATGCGCAACTCCTCTGGGGTGAGCTCTAGCCTGAGGTCTGTGGAAAGGTGGGAGATGTCATCCTCAAAAGTGGAGACCAATGCCCTCAGTTACTCAACCTCCTGCCATAGTTGCTCGCCTTCCAACGCCAGCCGCCTGCTCTCCTCCCTCAGGCGCTTACTCTCCTGTGTCAGTCGCCTGTTTACCTCCCTCAGCTTATCATTTTCTCCCCTGAACAGAGCAATTTTAACTCCCACGCGTTGGGCTGTCTCCTACTCGAACTCTTCCTTGACACGATGAAAGTATCCGCACAGTTGAGAGAACACCGCGTCGAGGGAGTTGGGTTCCCCATGGACCTGTAAGGGAAAATGAAAATTCATAAATTCTAAAAGTTCCAATCAACAGAGGAACACACGATCTAGGACGATCATACCTGAGTGAGGGATGCATTCGTGTGATGAGGGCTACCTCCTGACGCTAACAAGCTCGGGGGCTCTACGTGCTCGACGACAACCTCCGTGGAGCTGGGAACGTCTGGAGCCACGAGTGACGGGGAAATGCTTGGGGGCTCCGACTCCTGAACCATCCCTTCCATTCCAGTCTCTAGGGCCGAGTCAGCACCAAACAGACAAGCAACCCGTCCGACTTCGACCTCCTCCTCGGCGGTAGCACTCTCCTGGGCGCACGCCTCTGAGGGGACCCTAGTAGGCAATCCAATAAGCTCCAGAGTCCCAATTGGCTCTGGCACAGGGTCCAACTCGCCAGCCCCCTCAACATCCTCAGGATTTGGCGAGTCGATCTCCACGATCGGCACGCACCAAGCAACCACCTCCTGCGGCTCCAGATCAATGAAGAGACCCACGGGGGACTCTCCTTTGGAATGAAGCTCCACCATGGGAACACCATGCTCGACCGATGCCTGGTCCGGAGTGGAGCTCATGGCACGGGAGGGTAGCCCAGCAGCCAGCCTCCGCGGCCTTCGGGTGGAAGTGCCTCCAGCTTCTCTCAGCCTCTTCAGTGGAGCCTCTGCCTCTTCGTCTGAAGAAGTCTCTAATAGCGAGCAACACTCCCCGGCATCTTCCCCCGATGGCTCCTGGAGCACAATGGCCCTAGGTTTCTACTTCATTGGGCCAGCAACTGCTCAGCCAAACTCTGGACCCCACTTCACGGCGGTAAAGGCATGGGAGAGCTCTGAATCCGAGGGTTTCTACAAGAAGAATAACTGGTTCTTCTAGTTCTTCACCGAGTCCAGATTAGTCCCCCGAAAGTGAAAGCCGACTCGAAGAGACATAGAGATCCAATCCTCAGACTCTGTGAAGCGGAAGATTACCTTTGTTGCGTTTGCATTGAACACAGAAGACTATAGTTGGGCAAAAATGCACAAGGTTACCAAATAGCGAATGGCATTAGGGTGGAGCCTCGCGATAGGGACACCCAGTGCCTCGATAAGTGCATACAGATCACATGGCATGAGGTAGCAGAGCCCTCCCTTCAGATGATGGTCATAAACAGAGATAAAGCCCTCTAGAGAAGCATTGGCCCTACCTATTAAGCCGGGAGCACAGTAGGCCAAATCACTGGGGATCCCGTAATCCACTATCAGCGTGGCAATGGCACTCACCATCAGGACAAACCCAGTATTGTTTGCCCCATGTCAAACTATTCGAGAAACTTGGGAAGAGGAGGGAGGACTCTTCTTTGCCATATTTCTCTCAAGGAAATATTGGAGGATCTCAGTGCAAGGAAGCGCGAAGAATGGAACCCATCAAGGCACTGCTTAAATAGGCGACAGGGTGCCATTACGTGGGAAACTCAATCAGCGTATTACTTGATGGCCAGGCCACGTGTCCATTCGACAGAAGTGTCGCGAATTTTAAACATCAGCCAATCATTGCCCCTACAAGATTGCAAAGCGCTATCACCTCAACTGCCTGCCAAAATCAAGACTGTCACACCAGCATTTAATGCGGATTCTGACCATCAGGGCTGGTGGCAGTAAGGCTTCAAGGGCATGCATCCGGAAGGAAAATTTAACCATTCCAATATAACAGACTGTAAATAAACTGCATGGCTAAGTAAAAAGTTTAATTATGTAAACAACCAATAAACTACTTTTACAGCAGGAGGTAGCCAACGGCCGTAGATTACAACTAGCTACCCTCACCGGGCCTGGAAGGGTCCGAAGCCGTGTACTCCGTCAGGTTTGCGCGCGTCAGGGCGCTTGAGTTTTGAGAGTCCGGGACGCCGATGTGGAAGTCTGGCTCGTCCAGCGTGACTATCTTCTGACTGAAACGAATACCGTCGTGGAACCTCCTTTCCAGTGCAGGAGCCACCTTCTCCGACCTGAGCCTTGACCTCAACTCAGCCTCCAATCACGTGCGTTCCTCTCTAGAATGTACCCAGAATTGCTCGAACTCCTCCTAAAGAGCCAAAATGTGATCTCGAGCCTACATGTTGGCACCGACAAGCCTCGACGCCCTTGCTTCTAAATTAGTACATGCCCGCTCGAAGTGCGCCGCCCAAGCCTGAGCCTGCTCGACCACGCTGGCGGTGGCCTGCATGCGCGTGTCCATGTCCTCCACAGCCCTGGCAACCTGGTGGAGCGCAAGATCCACTCTCCTAGGCCTGCAGGGCTGCGAGGAAGTGGACGCCCCCTCCATCTCAAAGCCCCGTGGCACCCTCAGAAATCTCATCGATCCTACGATAGAGGCCTTTGGGCGGCAGCCTTCTGTTGCTGCAGCACCAGGTGCAGCATTATTGCAGATGCCTGAGGTATATGTGTCACTCACGGACTCACTAGGGGACGATTCGAAATCTAATGAAGAAGACGATCTTTCTATTGGTGTCAAGATAAAAAAAGGCAAAGATAATGTGTGTTTCATGCTCTCGAAGCCACTAAAGGATGCGAAGGCCTTGGAGGGAACTCAAGCGTTTAAATAGCCAGAAACGCCCCAGTGAAATGGCGTAGCCCCAAAGAAGAATCGTATTGGGAGAGAGCCAACAAGCCCCTCCCACGTGGCGGATCCCCAAAGCATCGTCCCTTTTCAAAGCAAGCCATTATGACGCGATGCCCCAAGATCTCACATGAAATTAATGCGCCAGAATATTCGACGGATCTGATCTGACGTCTGCAGGCAGCGTTTGATCTCCCAGGGTGACAGACGTCAGCGATCTCTTCACTCCTCATCCTCCCATCAATGGTCCACGTCTGACTCAAGGGATGGCGCCGGTAGAACAGACAGCGAGCAACTAGGAATGCGCTAGCGCACTGTTTGGCGCACATCGCAGTGAAGGGATCCAATCATCCCTGAAATGTAACGCGCAAAGCAATAAAGGGAAGAAGGTGCATGTGATAAGACAGAAGAATAAAGGCAATGGCTACTACTTTTATTAATCAAAATTTCCTTTTACAAAGTACATAGCTTACAACAGCGAAAGTACAAACGCTGAAAGTTTACCCAATGTAAACCACATCGGCAGCAGAACCAGCACACATAGTAGCAGTCCCAGAGGGGACGCGACTAGCTCGCGCTTCCCCCACGGACACTCCATCTTTTGCCTCCTCTCCAGATGGCACATATGATGCGCCAGGCGGGGTCGAGGCCATCAATGATGCACTATCTCGAGGAAAAAATGTCCTATGATAGCTCTGCAAGGACCCTCCCGCACACTAGAGGTCGTGCCGCCCGCAAGGAAGGCATATAACGACGGTAGAGTGGCCAAGCCACCCTCATTAGTACGAGAAAGTGCCCGCGATTGGGGCGTGAAGATAGTCTTTGATCGAAGCTCCGGATCTCCAGCAAGCCCATCCGATTCCTTCACGGATTCCCGTTGGGAGTAGCACAATCTAAGGGCTTCGCATCACTCCTCTGAGAATTGGCTAAGGCATCGATCTCTCCAATCGGTGAACTCCCCTATTTATGGGCGAGCCAGCGCTTGTCCGCACTCAGTGAGGCACGTTGCCCGGTAGCCGTCACTCACGAAATAGGAAAGTCCTTGATACAGGTGCGAACTCTTGTGTGTGAATCCTTCCATTCAGAGCATTGAATCTCTGCGGCATCAGAAAAGCCCACGTGATTGCTTGGGGAAGATGCGACGTCAAAAGAGAACAAGGTTTAACGCATCTCGAAGAAGGATGCGTGGTGGACATGCTAGGCCACGACTATAAGTCGGCGCAGGCATGGGGGGCTAGTGTTGGATCCAATATCGGTAAGGCCTAGGAATCTTAAGGTCCAATCTTGGTAACAGTGGCCTAGACAACAGTGTAGCCTAGAATTCAAAACGGCCTGCATGGCAGCCCAATACCTGTAGCCAATCGGTGCCTCCTGCAGCTCATTAATACTATTGTAGGTGGCAAGCGTAGCGTAGGAGAGGCGAGCCAATGGAGGAAGGTCAACTCGCGCCGCTCCCTACAACTGGCCAGCCAATCCTCACGCGTGAAGTAGATCAAACATGACCAGCGATGCACGACGGTCTCCTCACCGCCACATGGTGACAACTGACACCACCGGCTGCCGTCAGCGATCCATGGCAGGCAAATCCCTACAGGAAGGATTCTCGCCCCCAAAGCTTCATGCCATGGAGTATATAAATTCTCTCTTCTTCTACAGGAGGGGGGATCGGATCCCTAATCGCTACTCTGAGCCTGGACATTGAAACAAACACTCCTCGAGTTCCTGCTATTAGGCTCAGGCCCAGCGCTAATCTTCCACAACCTCTCTCAGGCAACCGAAGTGAGGCACCCATTGCAGTGATCCAGGGAGCCATGCCTCCATCAAAATGCTAATCGGGTCCCGTACTCTTACATCCACACACTCATCATATTTTCACGCACCTCTAAATGTGTGCCCCTTTCTGTTAATTACAGGAAGTCACTAATTTGAGTATCGGAGTATTTTTGGTGGGAGAATTCTCGCCGACCTCTAAACTCTTGTTTGTAATTTGTGTTGTGCAGGTTTCAGGTTAACAGCAATAAAAATCGGACTCACTCGTGATCCTATCTAGACAACAATGAATCCGAAGGCTCCCTAATCTGTACGACAACCAAGGACTCAGGACGCAACAAGTGGCATTCTCAAATTCCATTTCCTACCATGGCCAAAATGAATCAAACTGTAATAATGTATAAAATAATTGTACATATTTAATTTAATAATAAAATTAGACTAATTTTTCATAGTATTATAAAAGATTATTGCTATTAAAAATTGAGTTATTAATACCATTTTTAATTTATTGATAATAAAATACATATATGTTGCGTCCAGGGTCCGCAGTTTCTCGTACGGATTAGGGGGCCTCCGAATTCCGTATCACGTGGTAGCATCGGGAGGAGGGTTCGGTCTTCGTATCTTTTAACCTAGACCTGCACAACACAATCAATAAATAAGAGGTCAGAGGTTCGACGGGATTTCTCCCACTACGGCCACTCCGACGCTCAAGTCAATAAGTTTCTATAATAAACAAAAATATCACACGCGCGCTGGGCGGTACGAGGATGTATGCTGATGATGCGTGGGTAATGCTTATACTTCAGAGTGGGAAATACAATGAGCAGGTGGTGGAAGGCCTGGCTTCCTAGATGCACAGCAGTGGGTGGTTAACTCCCTTTGCCTGAGCAGGCGTGGGGATCCAAATGTTGAGAGATGAGGGCTCGTATGTGGCCTTAGGGTTCGAATCCTCACTTGGTTCGATTGCTTCTCTCCTGATTCTCTAGATTGATCAGAGTAAGGAAGATGGAGTCAAGGAGTCCAAAAAAATCCCTCTGCTCTAGGGGGAATGGAGCTTTTATAGGCTCCTTCCTCGTGGACTCTGGGCGCGAGAATGCCCATTGTTAGGATTCTACGGCCGCTGGTCACTGTCGTCGTGCACCACTCGTGTTGACTATCATTTTGCGGTGGCAGACAGGCTCTTGGGCGCTGCCGGCCACGCCTGATTTCCCCCTGAACAGGGATTGGTTAGCTACATGTGGGCAGCCGCCTGAGCAGCTATCACAGCGATGATCGCGCCTTCATTGGTTGGCCTTTTCTCTCTCCTGGCAGCTCATAAATGCACTGTAGGGTCTTCATCGGCTTCTGCTAGCTGGACACCACGTAGGCTTCCTATGCAGTGGGCTAGGCCTCTATCAATCGTGGGCCTTGGCATGGGACCCAACACTAGTCCCCCATACTTGGCCGACCAATGGTCGGGCCAAGCATGTCATTTGGGTCCATATCGCATCCCATCAGTCTTTCTCGAGGTGCGCCACCATTTGTCATTTTCTGGACTCACGCCTTCCCCAGGTGACTACACAGGCTTTTCTGCCATTGCCATGATTCACTACTCTATTTGGCAAGATTAGTGAATTCAGGGTTGCAACTGGGTAGGAGACTTTCCCTATTTTGTGAAAAACATTCATCGGGAATCGTGTCGTGCTAAACAAGAGAGGGGCACCCATTTTACCCATAAATAGGAGGGCTCCTCAGCGAGTGGGGCACATCCGTTGATCACCTTTGGAGGAGCAATGAGGAGGCTCTTGCTCATCCCGCCCTTAGTGAGGGTCCGAGAAGGAGTTGGATGGACTAGCCGGATGCTTAAAGTTCTTGATGAAGGCTGCTCTAACTCCCATGGTGCAGTTCGCTCCTCATGCTAATGAGGGTGGTCTAGCCACTCTGCTATCATCGTGTGCCCCCCTCTCCGAGTTACAGCTCACCTACAGTGTGGTGAGGCCGTAACGGACCTCTACGGGGACATTTCCCATGAGCGGGGTATGTCGCTCACAGTCTCCACTTCACTGAGTTCGAGCACTGACCCTGGAGGGGATAGAAACTGGAGCCCCATCGGGGGAATTACATGGATTTCCCCTTTACTTTCCCTGGGTGCTCTAGTGTTGGTGCAGATCCCGCCCCGATGGATTGTGCCACAGCCATCTCCACTTCGGGGGGGAGCCCCGCATGACCACCTTCCCTTGCTTGTGGAGCTGACAGCATGTCCTAGCCGTGGTGATCCCATGCGGATCACATTCTCTAAGCTTGTCCGGGGCAGTCTTCGGGGGCCTTGGACCTCGCATCGTCGTCTTCCTTCATCTTTCTTGTACTCTTTGTTGCCGTAAATTTTATACTTTGTAAGAAAGCATGGATTAATAAGGAAGTAGTCTGTTTGCCTTTATTCTTTTCTTTTCACTGTGCGTGCTTCCTTACGTTGTTGAGTATCCTCTCTGGGCGATCCACATTCCGCATTAAGAAGATGGAAAGGTCGCTGCTAACGGTTACATCTTCTGGCCTGTCTGGCACATTTAATGCGCATGAGGTTAGGAGGCGTCGCATCACAATGACCTACCTTGGAAACGTGTGAGTCCTCAGGGATTTTCCACGTGGAGGGCGCCCGTTGGATAAAGCCTGGCGCCCTTTGTCCTTACAGCGCCACCGTTTTTTGGAGGAAACCTCGCCTATTTAAACGCGTTGATTTTCCCTACGACTTCATACTTCCTTGTGTTTGCGCATTTGAGAACCTTTTTGTCCTTCCTAAGTTTACTTTGCCGCAACTTTGATGGAGGATTCGTCATACGAATCGGAGCATTCTTCCAGCGGGTCAGAGTTTGGTTCCCATGTTCCCGGAGCTTCAGGCGCCAGCACACCAGGCGGTAATCACTCTGAGGCTACTGTCGTGGGCCCTGCTCGATTCCGACGGGTGCCTCCAGGTTTTGAGAGGGCAGAGAGAGCTGCCTCTTCCCAGGAGCGTGCTCCAGGGATAGGGGACCTCTCGCTCCAGCAGATCACAAGGAGGCTTGAGGGTGGTGAGACCCGCGTGCAAGCCGTAGCGGCAGAGGTGGAACAACTGAGGGCACGAGCTGCACGCTTCGAGGACGCATGGGCCAAATCTGAAGCCAGGGCTACCCGTCTTACTAGAGCCAACGTGGCGGCTCAGGGTCGCATACAGGTTCTTGAAGGAGAGAATGAGGAATTGCTACGGCAGCAAGGGGCAGAGGTTGCACAGGTGCACACAAAGTTGAGGTCGAGATTTCTACCGGAGGAAGTCGGTCCTGCGCTGAGCAGGAATTACCAGGATGGGATCCATCTCAGTCAGAGGCTAGCCTCACTGGAGGATCTAAACTTCCGCGTCGGCATCCTATACTCTCACAATCACAGTGCTAGAATGCGCACACAGCTAGTTGACTACCCGGCTCTGAGCTCTTCTACTGAACGTGCGGGGCGTTAGTCAATAGCCACCGTGGTAGGCCGTTGTAGCCGCTTTATTTATTTTTTGTTGGACAGTTCATGTAGTAAAATCCATTTATGCAATAAAATTTGTCTTCTTGCCGCGCCAATTTGTCTCCCATAACTTTCACTTCCAGATTTTTGCTGCCCATTTCTTTTTTCTTTTTCCCGCATATACATATATGTATAGCCGTGTGCCCCTTGGGTGGACCTTGCTATCATAAGCTGGCATTTAATGCGGAGGTGCCAGTGTGGATATTTGTCAGACGGCTAAGGTGACCTGCTCATCAGACTCGCACACAGCCATGATTGCATGCGATTTTGAGTCCTGCGATGCTTCACAGGGCTAGCACGTGTCCCAGCCACTTGTGGCAAGCGTCGCTTGGATTTCCCGCCTTCTGGCCTTCTGCTGCCTATTTAAACCAAATGGGATGGCCTTTTGTCGTCCGAAAATTTTTTGTTCCTAACTTACATTGTGAGTGAGGCATGGCCAAGAAGAGAGAAAGTTCTTCGCTAGCACCAGGACGACTCGCGATGGGGGTCATAGCACGAAGTCTATCTTAACAGCTGGCGCCATTGCTACCCTTGTGGTGGATTATGGCATCCCAGCAATTGGGGGTATGATGTTCCTGGTTCCACTGATAGGGCCAGCGCCCCCCCAGAGGGCTACGTTGTGGTCTACGAGCACCACTTGAGAGGGGGGCTCCGCTATCCCATGCCGTGCTCGTTGTACGCACTTGTGGAGGCATTGGGTGTCTCGATGGCGAGGCTTTACCCCAATGCTTTGCGCTACCTGGTGTCCCTGTGTATCTGTGCCTGCCTCCATGGCGGTTCTTTCAATGCCAAGGCAGCCAGGTTGCTCTTTCGCTTCACTGAGTTTGAGGATTGGGAGTCTATGTCGCCCAAGACGGGTTTTCACTTTTGAGTGACCAATCCAGATTCAGTGAAAAACTGAAAAGACCCGTACTTCTTTCTACAAGAGCCCTCAGATTCTGAACTTTCACATGTGGGGTCCTATTTTGAGGTTCTTCCCGAAGAAACCGCCAGCGGAGGATGCTGCGGAGGCATCGGAGTTGGTTAATGCCCTCCAGTCCAAGATGGCGAAGTTCACCGTCCAAGCCTATTTCTTGACCTCAGTCACCTTCGAGGCCGCCAAGTGGGGGCTCCGTTGGGATGGAGCATCGCCGATCTTGGGAAAAGATAACCCAGGGGATCCGTCGCTTCACAATCGTCTGGAGGAGACGAGAAAGAAAGCTGCTCGTTGTTGGAGTCATCCTCTGATGAAGAGGAGATTGAGGGTTTGTTGAAAAGATTAAGGGAAGCCGGAGGTACCTCAACACGGAGGTCCCAGATGCAAGCTGCTAGTCCTGCTGTTGGGATTCTGGACCCCGCCCTGAAGGCGGTTATAGGCGTGGGGCACCACGAGGAGACAGCCAGACCTCCGTCGACTCCACTCGTGGGGCTAGCCGTGCACGAAGTTGTCGAGGTGGAGTCTCAACCCACCAGGGGACCCTCTGTGCCTTCCATTGCCGATGCATTCACAAGTGTAGCTCCAGAAATGGCAGGCAGCGTCTTGGACCTTGATGACTTAAAAAGATCGAGCCCGACAATGCCCGCACCAACGTCAGAGCTAGGGGGATGCTTGAACCCAACTGCAATTTTTGAGGAGCCCATTTCGAAGGGCGGGATCCTCGAGGAAACCTCTACAGCGTCGAAGGCCGGAGTCACATCGATTGGCAGCCCGCCAAAAGCTAGAGTGGAGGCAACTGGAACATATTTAGGGCTGAAGCCCCCAAGCGCTCCTATGCCTGCTGCCCTTCCGGCTAGCCTGGACCCCGGGGCGGGCTAGGAGGAGCCCAGGGGAGAGCCTCTGTTAGTTGGCCTGGCCACTCCCACTCAGGTATGGTCATCCTGATATGGTATTTTCCTACTATCACACACTTCGCGGATCCCACTAACGTCTTTCTTCTTATTCTGCAGGTTCCCGGGGATGACGATCCTTTTGAGGGATTGGACGTCCAC
>JAOVVI020004249.1:0-17877 GCA_028571085.2 Nepenthes alata | reverse complement strand
ACAAATTAAATATAAAATAGTAATATTTATCAATTAAAAAATTAATATTCAATAATTTATGGCAATTAAAAAGCAGGCGAGACACATGCTACTTTGTGACAATTAAAGTGCAATCCACCTCTACAGAAACTCGTCATTTCATTCCAGATTGACGTACATTAATATTCGATATCATTGGGTGTGGAATGTCGTTGACTCGGAGTTGTTGACCCTCAACAAGATTAGGATCAAGGAGAACGAGTCGAACATGATGACCGAGGTACTGCAAAAAGGGAAGCTTGAAGTCTGTCACAGTATCGCCTAGATGTTAATGATCGTTCTCACACGGTCGGGAGGAAAATTTTGTTAGGATATGAGTCACTCCCGTGTGGGCCCATACCCGGTTCAACGAGTGGTTCATAGGTTTGGTCGAACACACACAAGTTCTATACTGAGAAAGAGGATCGTGGTATTTGCACGCGCAGCGAGTGGCCAAGGACATTCGCGATCAAGCACAGAGGAACAACAAGATCCCAAGTCCAAGGATCAATCGGGTGCCAAGTCCGAGAAGCAACCGAGAGCCGAGTCCGAGAAGCAGTCGGGCAGTGATGCCAAAGGGAACCCGGGCGTCAAATCTAAAAGTACAGGAGCATGGCCCACCATTAAAAAAACGCGTGAAATGCTTTTTTAGGGTTATATAAAAGGAGGGGGATTGAGAGCAAAAATATCACTTTATAAAATCAAATCAGACCAAAAATTACCGTCAGCGAGAGAAAGAGAAGAAAAGTGAGGAGATTCATCTTGCCCTCATTGTTGAACGGGTCCATCCGATACAAGATGTCGAGGTCTTGTACTCTATTTTTGGGGTTTGTATAACCGATTTTACATAGTAAAGACTTTCGAACGCTCCATCCCATAGTTTTTTCCGCTTATTCAGAATAGGGCTTCCACGTAAAAATTACTTGTATCTTGTCTCTTTATTTTTATGATTGTTATTTGCCTGTTTTGTGTCACCATCGTTAATCCCTTCTCCCAAATCATCCATCTGTCAGCGAACCCCAACAGATACAACCTATATCGATACAACTACAACCAATATTGATACCGATACTAACACCGATATTTTCATCCAAGCTACTACCACACAGTAAATGGTAATTCAGTTATTAGATCAAAAGGATTTCACAACGAAGCATTGATTTTGAGATCACATCAAAAAGATCATGAAAAGAATCAATATAAGAAAACCAACCAGGAAATAAAAATGCAACTATGGTAATAATGCTGGAGATATCGGTTCAAAGCTCCACAAACTGATGAAAATAGACATACTAACCCAGTATCCTTATTCTCACGTAACCACTCAAACTTGCTAGGACCCTCTTGTCCTCCAAAGTAATCCCCCGCTCCTTTGATAATGCTACCTTCAACAAGGTCCCCAATAATTTGTACATTGGAAACTGACGGATGAGCTGTCCATTAAAAAAAAAAGGAAATATTGAGCAATTCACCAACATAAATGGGATTAGAAAAGTCAAAAGTGCTAATAGCATAAATATTCAACAAAAATTCTGTGAAGTTTAAGTGACACAGTAATAAGAAGTTGATGGATGCTTCACCTAGCACGCACCTGCTTTTACAAAATCTGTAATTGCATATTGAGGTTCACCTTTGGTACCATCCTCTGTGACTGGGGAATACATAAAAACCAAACTAAAATCAACATCATCTACAGTTAACCGATACTCCTCTTCTTCTGCACCAACTATGACCATTGGGCTGCTGTTCCATCTTCTCCTTAACCAACTGTAAGATGGGAGAGTTAAAAGTTTCATTTAGCTTCAGAAAGTGGCAGTTCAATATTTGATTTTAACAAACATTTCAGACACAGATTTCAATGACAAAGTGACATCTTGAAACCCACAAGATGGACAAAAAAAAAAGATCAATATCCTCCATTTTGCAGGACAATGTATTATAATTGTCTTAACAATTGAATGTAACCAAGATCCCAAAGGTCAAGAGGCATATAGCAACAGAATAGCAAATTCTTTTCCATTTTAAACCACTATAAATCAAAATCTAATCAATAATCTAGAAATTCCAAGGAGACACAGAATAATTCAATACTGAATAACAAAAACTAGCATTCCATCGTCCTCCTAGAGAAGAACAACCTTGGTTTCAAACAGAAAGGAGCCACAGCCATACATTCCATCAATGAAACGACATATTGCAAAGTATATAAGAATGCTAATCACCTAGCAACACCTTTCCCTGGAGTTCCACCACACCAAGCAACCTCAGCATAGCCCCTGATAATATTTCCTTCCACAAGTTCACCACGTACATCAAGGTTCAAGACCTTTGGACACCCGGTCCCTTCCAAGACAATAACAAAAAAATGAGCATAAAGCCATGTTTCGATATATCGATCTCATTTACCTAAAAATACACATATATAACCTATTACAGCAAAAACAAAGAGGTAAATATATCAGATGCATAAAAAATTAATACTGATATCACTTTTCGATTAAAACAATTTCTATTATTGAGGAAAAGAATCAGAAAAAAGGGAAGTCAGTATCCTCCTAGCCAGAAAATCAAACGAGGGGGAACTGGGAGATAGAACACAGAAAGGATATATCCAATAAATGCAGTGATGTTTTTCAATTGAATGCCTAATGAAGGCATTCCTCAAAAATCATCCTAAGGCTGGGATAAAAAGAACACAATCTTGGAGTTTTTGTTCCTCAAAAATATATCAAAATCTATTTAGGAACATCATATATCTCTACCCATTTGACATACGGAATTTTTGTTCCCGAATTTAGATTCCCTAGGATTAAAATCCATGGAGTGTCCCATCAAAGAATGATTTGCAGAATCTTGGAGGATGACGAGGAAACAGTTGCCTCAATCTCAAGCAAACCATCATTTTGCAAACTCAGTATTTTTTAAGTTATATTTTGAAGGTGAGTCTTTATACAGACTCTGAATTTTTTACAGCATACATTTACTTAATGTATACCCTGCATTATCTATAAAGATCACTGCCAATATTGGTTTCAATCAAGGTGAGGATATACACTCGTAGATAGTCTCATTTTATCAAAAAGGAGATATGCATATGCTACTTGATGATTATTCAACCCAACAAAAAAGAGTCAGACATACCAGGGGAAACTGGCGTAGAAATAGCAAAAATAGGTGGATACTCGTGGTCTTCTAATACAGGGATGCATTCAACTTTCAAATATTTGTCAACATCTTCACGCTTTGGGCAAAAAAACTGCAGGTCACGGCATCATGTCACAGATAAACTATTAAAAAACAACAGTACCACAAAAAAAACTCTACCAGGTTTTTCTTACATGATTAAAACAGAAAAGTCATTACCTCACCCGTAGCATCAGGAATGGCAATGAAGTTTGAAAGTGCCCTTTCTCCTAAATACCACTGATACTTCAAGATTAATTTTGAGTCGGTTGCATGGTCTTCTACAAATATAAAGTGACAACGACAAGCATCTTCCACAAATGGCGGATCAATAGATGCTTCCTTAAGCTGGAAGCCTGGAGGCAATTGATCTTTCCAATGTTCAACAAGGAAGCGGAAAGTTGAGTCTGCTCAAAACAACATACATCTAAGATTCAAATCTCAGAAGGTTGGTGAGAAACGGTCAACATATACATACATACATATTTATCTGATGTAGACATAAAAATGCATAGAAGTTAGCATTCAGCAATCCCAAACTGTTACATCAGTAGGGCATATGTCAACACATCAATAAAAGATAAACTTGTCCGTTCCTTTTTCAGAAAACCAAAGTACAAAGATGGTATTTTTAGGTGAATGAACCCAGAAGTAACAGTATCTTAATGTTTTATTTCTAAGGAATTGTTTATAGGCTGCCATTTCCTAATCCCCATGCCTAAGTGTACACTCTACCAATAGCTTACTGAGTTGTCCATTTTTCCCACTTCTTGATAAATTCCTAAACTGAACCATATGCCAACAGACTATCCATGAGTTCCAAATAACCCAGCAGGCGACCGTATTTCCAACTACTTTGAACATGTTGCTTCTTAGCAACAAAACACTATCAATTTCATCTCCTGCAAACCTTCTTTCTGGACATCATATTTCCTAATGGCCTGGCATTTCTTAAACATGTACCTAATAGCCACAATATCATTGGCGGCAAAGCATAACAATCTGTTGATATTTCAATAAA
Organism: Nepenthes alata; assembly: GCA_028571085.2. NCBI lineage: Eukaryota > Viridiplantae > Streptophyta > Magnoliopsida > Caryophyllales > Nepenthaceae > Nepenthes > Nepenthes alata. Next base: position 13,655 of record JAOVVI020004249.1, on the reverse strand, counting down.
TTAGCAGCATTATGCACAATTGATATCAATTACACCAGTTGCATTCCTTCATGTATATTATCATGCATCAATTGTATAATAAGTGGTACCTGTAGCAGCACACTGCATTAACTGTAGCTTTCAAGCACAGAAATGTCCATGCCTTGGTATTTCTCATGCCTCACTTCTCCAGGCCTGTCCATTTCAACCGTTCATATTCGCAAAGAAAATTCCACTTAATATTCTTTCCATTGACACCAATACTGGCAGGGGCCGAACCAAGCCCATTGACCCTCCCTCAACAAAAGGACAAACAAATGTCATTCACCTCCAATAACATCCACTCATCATCAGTGTCATACCAAATTAGAGGTTGTATTACATACATCACAAAAAATATTTTAGATTATCGAAAATCCGCCGTTCTTGGTCTTCAATTGCTGGACTTCTACGTTGACAATGTTGTCTTGAAGAAGAATCTTATCGAAAAAGTATAAGAGATGTAGCATTAACAACCTCAAAAGACCATAAGAAGGATTAAAGAATATTCAAAAAATAACAAAAGCTAGGTTTTAGTCAGCATCTCCATAGATAATTCAAACCAGAAAGGTTAGTGGGTTTTCTTTTTGCCATAAGTGAGAAGGGCACAACTATATCAATCAAGGCCAACAGGCACCAGCACCCATATATATTAGAATGAACAAAAAAGTAAAATATGAACGATAATATAAACATCGAAAGTTTCAAACAAGATTAATTGTGAAGGAGAAGACCCTTTCCTGCAATGATGGCAAAAATCCAATTTAAATTCCTCATAAGAAGCTGTGAGTAGTTGAAGACAATGTCAACAACTGCTTCCACAATGACTATGCAATAGATAAAGGGTACCAATTTCAAGAGATTATCCTCTTAGTTTCTCCCACTTTACCATTCGAAGCTAGCATTCGTCTTTCAGAACAGCAGCTTCAGCCCAAGGAATATCAAACTATAAGTTGTAGACCAAGCAATCAGAGAAGTGCTGCAATGAAGAAAATAAATGATTTTTGAATTCAGTTTCCATGTACACGGATAACAGCCATGTCAAGTCATTCACTGTGAAATTCCTTCCCCCACAGCTACTCAAACAGGAAAGACAACTTTCGCAGGCAGAGCAAATTTCAAATCAATATTCAAGCGAACTTCAATCAAATCCGCTTCAAAACCTCACAAAAAGATTGAACAGAGAAAGTATCTGATTTGCACCACTCCCATAAAGCACACATTGTCCCTTGGTTCATATTATAGCCCCATTTAGAAGTGTCAGAAGAATCTGAAATCCTAACTGATTCTCTTCATTCATTATTGCTCTCCATAGGACAGAACCGGCCCACTGAAGCTTCTTCATACACAGCCAAGAGGATTATTTAAGGAAAACCGAACCAAAGTTCATCTTTTTCAAGCCATACACCTTCCATAAATTCATCAAAGTTCCACAACCAACTAGAACAACGCAACTGAAGTACATTGTTGTCAAGCCATATATCCTCCCAAAAACTCAACAGAGTTCCACAACCAACTAGAAATTTAGCAAAAAAATGAATAAATGAATCCCACACCTTTTAATGCTTCTCCGAAGAGAAACTCAATAGGTATTCACAAAGTTGAAATGTACTGATCCAAAAACACTATAAATTGCTTCAACCCCTAACTCAAAGTTTCCCCTCACCATAAGTTTACAAGTTCATTTCCCACGTAAAGCTTTGGTGAAATAAACAAAGTCATTAACTCCAATTCGGCACAAGTATGGTTCATCTCACAAGATGTGAATGAAGCTCCACAACTTCCCCATGAAAAACTTAAAAGACTCTAAACAAGAGTCAGCCTGGGGGAAACAATAAAAATTGATCCATTGTTATTGGAGGCCACATGTTCAAATAATAGAAACAACCTCTTTACAATGGGGGTACGATTATATATATCTAACACCTACGGTATGCATGCCTCGGGCACTAGATCTCGCTTTTTAAGTGTAAGCTCAAACGTTTTGATAGATATTGTCACATTAAAGTGAATCAAGTCTCATGTGAAACTTCTTTTCTCATGTCTATATAGTGCTAAACAAGGGGACAAATAGAACTAGGGTTCTCCAAAGTATTTAACTCCCATTGTAAATGAAAAGGATGAAACTAAAAGTTTATTTTTGTCAATAAAGCAATAGTAATATTGGAAAGCACCAAAGGGGCATCACTGGTTATATCAGGAGTGACCCAGATAACAAAGTCAAGGCACCTTAAAATAGAATAAATAGTGTCAATAGCTAATGATCCTATAATGAGGCTAAATTTAGTTAAATTGGAACTAGAAAAACAAAAGCAAAAAGCCCAAAAAAGGCCTAAGCATGAACAAATCTTATATGCATATGTAATGTTTGCTTCCGTTCCTTTTTTTGGTATTTTTGTTATTTGTTATATAACTTTAGCTTCTGAATTTCTTTTACAGGGTTGACTAATTATCAAATGGTAATAGCAACACAGAAATCTTTGTCAACCCTTTGGTTTATTAATTCTACAGCTTAGCATCGATCAAGTTGTGTCTCTCCCTCTCTCCTAATCTGTAAGGTTTTTTTCTTGCCGATTTTATTATTGTTGTGTTATAGTTAACCACAAATTCTAGTTGTCATAACCAATGGTTTGTCTGCCACTGAAAGACAAACTATACATGTCAACATGTCATTTGTTTTTAATTTTACTTAATCTCTTTTCCTCATACTATATGTAATCTAACATCTACATTTTTATTTATCCTTCCTTTTTAATGTACAATGGAACATCTCTTAAATCATTAATTTACAAATTAGCTGCCCTTGCCCTGCGTCTACCAAATAGCCAGTTGATACATAAATTAGAGACAAGTCAAGGAGAAGGTGAAGTTTAAGAGAGGAAATGTTTTAACCACAGAGGTCATCCTCATGTCATCTTTTCTTGATTTGAACATTTTCACTCCAGAGCAAAAGGCAAATTGCCATGCTTTCCAAGACAATACAGTAATTTATCTTCTTCAATAATTACCATTCTCCCTATCATAATCTCACTGGAAAGTCAAACTACACAATCATTCAAAGCAGAAATCAGATTCTCCAAGAACTAACCAGTGGCATACTCCAGCAAGCAGAACTCCCAACCATCTCTGATGCATAGTGCTGTATGAGCAGGGTACTGCTTTGCAATAGCAACCTCATCTTTAGAAAGATCTAAGAAAAATTGAAAATTATGGAGAGCATGAGAATATGAAAGTCAAGTGAGAACATTAGCAGCCCACTTGACAAAACATGTGAAGAACCATGGATAAAGAAGACTGCAATTGTCATAGCTGAACTAACCGCTGTCATTAAACTTCTTCAGAGTAGGGCCAACAAGCAAAATGGTAGCTGCTTCAAGATGTGGCATTCGAAGTATGGGGTTCTCCTCCACTCTTAAATGCTACATCATGTCAAAGTAACCAAGAACTGATGAAAACGCAACCATGAAACAACATAATATGCTCCATAATTCTAATCTCCAGCTGAGTAGTCAATACTAAATTCAGCAATATTCCTTGGCCTGTAACAGGTACAGGTAAAATATTTCTTAGATAGGAATGTTTACTGCTTTATGATAGAGATGTAATCCTGACATATAAGAAATAATAATAGTGCAGGTTTATATCACATATCAAAGAGCTCAATATGGTTGTCATTTTTAGCAAAAAGGTTGAATTACGGAATGCTTCTAGTCTTGTACAGCAGATATTTGCGGAAAATGCCAAAGGTCAGACCAACAGTAGCAACTATTTAAAACATGAATTTTCCCGAATTTTGGTTTCGGCTAATAGAGTTTTCATCAACCATAAAATTTGTTTCCTCATATTTTCATCAAGCATCCTATTTCTTTCCCAAAGAAAGCTTAATATTCCCTTTGATGCATGCATTAGAAAATAAAAAGTAGTAAAGGCCAACCTCAAGAACTGATAAATAAAGGAAACTCTTGAGAGCGGATATTTTCTTCTCTCTCATGGATTTCCAGCATTAACAAATTCCTGAGTTTGGCCTTCTAGCATTGCTTTTCTAATGCAGTCAGCATCTCTCTCATGCCAAAGCATTGCTTTACTTTTTTTTCCTTGGGAAAGAAACACAGTTCCTGATAGAGAAATATATTAAAAGTAATGTGTTTTATTGAGTTGTTGTGGAACTGACCATTGGCATTATCTGCAGATACTGTTTGTACAAGATTAGAATATTCCTTTGATATTAATCATTCTCTAATACCTTTAACATGTCTTATCTTTTTGTGTCAAAACGCATGAGTCATGACTAGATCTCAATCATAAACCAGTATGCATTCCCACCTAGAAGAAACATTTTACATATATCGGTATTACAAATCAAGAAATACAGTTGAATTTCATGACTTGCTGACCCCCAATAGCTCCATATTACCACAAAGACTACATTAGAAAAGCGAATCTATGAGGCCAACCTCAAGAACTGGTAAATAAGGGAAACCCTTGAGAGTGGATATTTTGTTTTTGCTAGCAGCCAAGACCTGTGTGGAACACCAAGTGATCTAGTCTGTAAGAAGAGAGGAGGATAAGAGAAATCCCCACACACTAGGGTTAATATTATTCACATATAGAGATACAGTTATTTAAATATAGCACAAGTATCAAACTTTCCTTACAGAGGGATATACTACACCATATCCTAGAGTATATTCTAACAATATATTTTAACACTCCTCAAGATAGGACAGATATTAATCATGCCCAAATAGTTAAAAATGTACTCAACACGCACAGGCTAGTTAGGGATAACAAAAATCTCAGCTAACTATTCTCCAGTTCTATCATATTTAACATGAACAATAGCTTGTTGAAGATTCTCTAAAACAAAGTGCCAATCCATCTCTTAATACTTTGTGTATTCATGACATACTGGATTTGATAGAATATGTATCACTGCCTAATTATTGCACGATATCAAATATGGTCTAATGCTTTTAGATCCAAGCGATTCTAGCAACTATCAGATCTCATCATTTCACATATAAAGTGTTGATGCACTATATATATATAGGATTATTTAAATATAATACAAGTACCATAACACCATTACAAAGAAATATGCACATCATATCCTAAAGCATATTCTAATAGTTTCTTTTAACATAACCAAATACAAGAAAAATTTGCCCACAAAAGTAACTACAATGGCAACAAACCTGTAGTCGGGGCTGACTTTCCATATAAAGAGTCTTTAACTTATTTTGAGCCACAGAGAGAAACTGAAAATAAAGCAGGTGCAGATTAGCCTATTAACAGTAGAAGGCAAACCACAACGAGAGAGAGAAAGAGAGAGAGAGAGAGAGAGAGAGAGAGAGAAGGGGGGGCCTGTATACAATCCGAGTGAACAGATAGATGACTGACCTCCAAATTAGGAAGCTCTGGAAGGCTTGAAAGTGATGAAATCTGGTTACCAGCAAGATATAGTTGCTACAAAAAAAATAAATACATATCAGAACCCTTTAACTAACAGCAGTATAACATTGAATGAATTAAATAAAAAACAAAGAAGTCATTTTCAAACCTGTAGGACTTTGCAGTTCCCGAGTGGTTCAAATCCAGGACCTTTAAAATCATTGAAACTCAAATCAAGAACCTGATTGCAAAACAACATGACACATTAATTATCAAAACTTATCTAATGCAAATCTATGCAAAAACCTTTCTCTCTTCTGTCACCACACAATGCACAGAAAAACTCAACAAACCTGCTTGCATTGCCTGGTAATATAATTTGAAACACAGAAAAGTATTCCAGATAATCAAAAGGAATAGCTGGAAGATACAATCTAGCCAAGAACGATATGCCAAACCTTGACCCGCTTCAATATTTCAATCCCTTCTAATGAAGCCAACAAATTGTCCCTGAGATAAACAAACTGCCAAAAAGAAATACACAGATTAATCCGCTGAATAAGAAAATTGTACCTGAGATAAACAATCTGCCAAAAAGAACTACACAGATAATCCATTGAATAATATTGATCAAAAGGCATTAGCAATAGCATCGACTATAGAACTAAACTTATCACTTTCACAAGACTTGCCCCTCCAACTTTGCTATGCACCTTATTGTGAAATTGTATTTAACAAAAATAATGAAGCCCAGTAAGGGGGAAAATTTTGTGAAGTTACCTGGAAAGCGACAAACAGCAAATCAACTTTACAATTTCTCCTTTTTTTTATCCGCAAGAGAGTACATCCCATCCACACCAAGAAGTATGGCCCAATTACAACAGATACCACAAGCCAGTACCATGAAAGAGTATAGAACCAAAGCAAACATAAACAATGCCCTAAACTAAAAAAACTAAACAGAAGGAAAAGAACCTCAAAATAACAATTACCTCATTCCTATAATTTCAGATATGGACTTTCAAGATCGAACAAGAATTTTATAGTCTCGTACATGCCTTTCAAGTCTATGCGTAAGTAATGAATATTTGTCTTATGACTTATAGTAGTTCCTACAGTGAGGCCTAAAAACTTGATAATGCTGAGAATAGACATCGGTTAAAGATTGATGTAGTAACTCATAATCCCTCTACCACTGTGCACTTTTCCTGTGTGAATAATTTGTTAACCAATTAGTATAACACCCGATCACCGAAATATACATTACAGCAACAAAAGTAATTATATCAAGTAAATGTTTGAGAAAAACATGTTTGTATGAAAAAGTCAAGTATTTGAGGAAAGAAAACCGGCACTAGCCTCACGCTTATGCAGCACTCCAACGTGACTTGCAGTATAGGGGGCGCTCGTCCATGGCTAACACAATTGTAGAGTCTTTCGTTTTGTATAAATAAGAATCATTATAAAGAATTAACATAATATTTTCGAACATATCTCAGTATATAATTTGTAGGCAAAAGTCATTACCTAACATCCCTTCAAAAGTGATGTTTGTCCGCATTTATACGGTCTAATATGCAGTCAAACCATCCAATGGTCTTGAATAGTGGCATACGGCTCAAGCTATGGGAAAATTTGTAGCCCAACCTTTGATATTTTACCTTAGTTGGTGAGATTAATATTGACCCTTAATTACTATCTTTTATCGTACTTATTTCCGCATTTTTCATATGATGATTATTATCCTTCTCATTTTTTTCATATATATCCACATATTTATATGCTTTTCCAAGCATTAAGTTCATCCTTATCATATTTTTTTTAACCTATCAAATTAGCAAACTTGGATCTTTGGCAGGATTTCCAGATCAACAGAGGCTTTGAAGGATTAAATTATAAATGTCCAATTTTGTATTTGGGATTTGTAGTAGAGTTTGCAAAGATTTGGGCTTATTATTTTGGGGATTATATATTTGTTACATCTCTATATTTGGGCCAGTGGACCCCATTTTGTAGATTATTTTATGCTTTCGATGATCATATTATTAGATCGATATCGATTGATGATCTTTCATACATTTTGGCAAGTACAGAGCAAATACATTGACAATAGGGCCAAACGAGGAGAGTTTGGCCAATCCTAGAACATTTTATCATGATATTTAGAGTTAATTGCAGAGATTGACGTCTGGTTAGTGTTGTCCAAACTGGTCTTGGTTTCAGCTTTCGGTTTCTAGTTTGCTTTAATTACGTCATTATATTTATATTTGCTATCGGGTTTGTGACAATTAGCATTTAGAAATCTTTTCCACAATTTTTCAACTCTCTAAAGTCCAAATGCATGCTTATGCTAATAAGCTTTAATACACAAGAATTTTGAGTATCCAACTTGGCAGTAACTGTAGAATCTCAAACCATTTTTTCATTCTATAATATGCCAAACAACAAATAACTGATCTGGTAAAACAAGATAATACCTCTAGATTTGATGACAAATTTATCCCACTAGCATTGAGATTCCGGATTCGGTGACCTCTGAGATCCAATCTCTGAGACAACAGCATGCGGTAATCATCAGCATAAGGTGCAAAACAATTGAACAAGCGTATAGATGAAGCTTTGTTGAAGAAGCAAAAAGGCAGAGTGGAGAAAAAATTCATAAAGTTAATTTCATGGTCAAGAATGCATAATTGACAATAATAAAGAAAATAAATTAACAAAAAGGGCATGCATTGTGAAGGATATACAAACGTGTCTATCTTAAGTTTTTTTCACATATCAAGGATGTATATAAGTTATTGAAACTTGCCAGAAGCAAACTTGCAAGGTTCTGACTGGTAACATCAGCACTGCAGTTCTCAAGTGGGATCATCCCCTCAGGTACAAGTTTGCGTTACAAAAGCATGTTTCTGGATATTATTAGAATGGATGTCAAGGTGATAATTTTACGTTGGTATGATTATGACAAACAGAGCTGCTGAGGATAGGAGATGACAATTTAACCCATTGGGCTTATATGGTCAAAGAACATCTTCAAATTCTGGGCAAAAAAATGCTAGAAATTTACTTCAATTTTAGGGTAAACGAAGAAGTCAGAACACGTTTAAAATTTTAATGCAACCAAATAACAGCTATTTGGGCATTGAGGACATGGGTTAAGATGACAAGGATCGAATATCGTGTTTCAGCGTTCGATGGATCGGACATGCACAATCAACATGTTCTCTAATCCTTTCTCAGATGTTCAGTGGGGCCATGTACCAAATATGATACCCAATAATAACATCTTTCAAAAAAAATTGCAGTTTTATTGTGCTTGTGCATCAGGTGGTGAATACTACACCATAGCATAAAACAACTCTGCCAACTGTAATTTGAATATGAAGATAGATGGGATTGAAATTGATAGCACTAGGATGAGCACATAAGCTCCCTTAAAAGCTTCATCTCACAAGGAATTCAGACAGAAAAGAACATGGAAACAGCCTACAACTTCTAGACAAAGCTGATAAGAGGGAAAGGGACTTCTAAATTAGCATATATAGCAACAGCAACCTCATGAGCCTTAAGCACCACTTTGGATATGACTCTCTACAACCATTCCACTATGTAGAATTTAAAGTAAACTTACATTACCCACTTTATTATAAAACCCTCGCCAACACATCCAGCAGCACGTCAAATAGACTTCCAGTCAAGGAACCAGCCCAACCCAAAAGATTAAGTTGTCAGGAGAGAGGCAAGGAAGAGTATTATATTTTAATTGCTAGGTTTGAAGGATAACTAAGGTATACGCCCACTCCATACCTTGCACTAAAAGATATGTATAGCTGGCCTAAGGATCTCAGGAGTCAAACTTACAACTAATTGGTCAAAATTGCTTTGATATCAAGTTAAGAAATCAAATCATCCTAAAATCTTAAGCCACTAGATGAGGACCAATAATTGTTTTAAGGGAACTACAACCAAGATTGGGTCTGTAAGTTCTACGGAAATAGTAAGAATCTTGGGGGCAAAGTGTTGGAATAAAATCATAGTTCTTTTGCAGTCAAAATGAAATATTTGATAGAAGTCTTCTTTAATTTCATTTCAGGTACCATGGCCTTTATTAATAGGAGAGAAGTACTCAAAACAAATGAATCAAATTACCTCTGTTTCTTACTTCCTCCCATCCACATCAATAAAATTCCAATTTCTTGCTTCTGAAATAAAGATATACGTGGATAGGTGTTCCTCACCTATTTTATATATGTCCTTTAACTCTTGCAATGCCAACTAGACAGTAGAATATAAGTAGGAATGAATGCTACCTTCGTTTCACTGCTCTTATTCCAAGAGGGTTTCTGGAATATACTGGAGCTTGTATCTAGTTTGCATCTGGTTTTTCCTCTCAATTATTACTCCAACATCAGAAGATTAACTCATTATCATAATCCTAGCACCTAAAATCAGGTCACTGAGACATTGAACCCCCATTCTTCTAACTGAATTATTGAGGCAGTAAGAAACCAAACTGAGTCCTTGAAGTGATAATAGTACTACTGCTGGTGGCAACAGTGGTATCTATAAATAATACCCACAATAGGAAGAGAAGATGAGGAGCAGATGCAGAGAGAGAGAGAGAGAGAGAATAGAACAATTCAAAGTTTCAAACTCAAAATAAGTGAAATTGCAAGTGTGGAAATCGCAGGGCCTGCTTACCACATCATCACCAGCTTTGACCTCCACTTGCGGCAGAATAATGAAGCGAGAATCCCTACTGTCAGGGGTGGCTAGCTTCTTCCGACCAACTTTGTTTGAGCTCATGTCCAGCGATGAGGACGACCCACTTTTAGATGCAGTTGATATTGACAGTGATCGAGCCGAATTAGAAGAAAGCTTAGCCCTATTTTTGGGCCCACTGGTACCTGAAGGCGATGCTAGCTTTGAGACCGCGTTCTTAACAGTGCTGCTCGCTGTACTGTCCGAGGATGAATAACTAGCCTTCCTTGACGAAGAAACTGTTGACTGTGTGAATGTAGGGGTTTTATTCGACTCATTCCCACTTACACCACTGGTATCAGGTGTTCTCAAAGTTGTAGCACCAGTAGAACCTGGACCTGACTTCTTTGCCTGCTTAGTAGCGGCTGACAGCAATAAAGTCTTCCTTGGATCTGGTAATGACCTCCGTACAGGCACCGGAGAAGCAGGACTAGTCTTTTTACTCCCAAGTGATGCAACACTATTCTCCAGTTTACCAGTTGGGAATGATTGCTTCTCAGCCAACCCACCTGTGCTATTTCTTCTAGTGGTTGGAACCAAATGTGAACTCTTCTTAGAGACAGCTAAACTTGTTTTGGTCACACCTGACTTCAGCCTTGGACCACTTTTGAGTTCTAAACTCCCTTTGAGAAACCCATCAGGCCCAGAAGTTTTAGATACTGTTGAAATCATTGTTCCCACAGCTTCTGTAACCTTTTCAACACCATCAGCTGCATCAACTGGCAGTTGCTCAGCCAATTCTAATATTTTTGAATCTGGCACCACACCTTCGGCAGATTGTACTAATGGGTCCTCCATGTTGGTCACAATATTATCTGCAGAAATAGTACTTCAATATTTCAGACAAGCAAGCAGCCAACCACAATAACATCACCACAACATATTGTGTAATTTGGTCTCCATTAGGAGCTGAGAAAAGAATTTGAGGAGGAGTAACTTATCCATATTTTCAACAACTGATATCCAGAAAAGAATTATAACACAAAACTGTACCTTGAATAAGGCCCAAAAAGTGAAAAACAGATGGGAAGGCATATTCGATTCTTTAACTACATAATGCAAACTCCACCATGACTGTCCCAGGGAAGATAAAGGAGACAAGTTGCGTTGGCTTGCTGACAACTAGCATAAAACTATTGTCAGTTCTTTTTATGAATGAATCTAACAAACAATACAATTAAGGTGTATCCTAGCAGGTACAGATCCGCCCCTATATACTGTTTGAGGAGTTGAAAAATCAAGGGGGCAAGGTCATCGCCATGTAGTGACACGTCAGGTCCTCGCAAGGTATCAGGTATCCAAGAGTGGTCAACCTAAATGATTAGGCCAATATTAAATGATTTGGCCAATAAAGTAGGGTCATATTGGCCACCGAGGACATAGGAAACCTTATCGGGAAGGTACCGAGACAGCAGACACAATGATTACAAGAAAACGTAAAAACCATCTGCCCTACACGAAACTGTGTGACAGGAAGTGTCGCTTCCTCTCTGTTCATACGACAACAAATGAAGAAATAAAGTTTTCTTTCCACAGTCAGTACACAACAATACACAATTTCCACTTTCAAAAGACTGAAGAGTAGGACTATAAACTGAATCAAGACATAAATAAATAAATAACTCCTAAATACTTCGTTCTTAAGCCACAAAGAACTACTCTTGTAACTTAGAAGACCAATTTGACGATAACACGAAAAGAAGATTAACATTAGCATCCAAAAATAGTCAAAATCACACAAACACACACTCAGGAGCAGAATATAATTTAACAGATACAGCGAGAGAAGGAGACGGAGAGAGTGAGAGAGAAGGAGGAAGAGGTTACCTCAGTGAGAGATCTGGAGTAACAGCAGCCTGAAACTGCTCCAAAATGTTAGGGTTTCATGACGATCTTGGCACAAAAAGCATACCGGAGGAGCGAGAAAAAGGAGAGAGTTAGAATGTAACTGCTGCAGCCAACGAGAGAAGGGAGAGAGAGAGAGTGAGGGAGCAGTAGTGCCACCCTTTTCCTGGCTGCTGGTGAAGGCACCTGAGCGTATTCTACTGCCGATTGTTAAAATATCAAACAAATAAATTGGCGGAAATAAACCGAGCGGTGGCTCTGTTTGAAAACTTTCGTGCTTTTAAGCTCGCTGTAACGTTTTTTTCATTTTATTTTTAAAAGGTTTCGGGGACTGAATCGACCACTCGAAACTCGGCCGGGTCGACAGAAGTGTCGGCCATGAAAGAGCGATAGTTTAAAATATTATTTCTTTATTTTTTTATTTATTATATATTTAAGTAACCAATTTGAACGTACATTTCAATAATAATTTAGATTATTATATAATTTTTTTGCCACAACAAACAAACAAGAGATGTGATATAATATATTTTTAAATTTATATTATTATATAAATTAAGGAGTTATTTTAAATTTATATTATTATCTATTTTTAACTAGATAAGCTCGAGTTGGCTAGCTTGATACTGAGACAGCCCGCTTGATCCTGTGCCTTTATGTGCCACGTCATGGCTACCGTCATTTAGGACATTCTTTTTTCTTGGGGCTTAGTCTCTGAATCGGTCCACTTACGATCGTACCCATTAAGATAAAATTTATTTTTTTAAGTTAAATTATTAATTTTTAAATAGATAGTTATAAATTTAAAATTATTTTAAAATAAATTTAAATTTAAAAATAATTAAATTATAATTATTAATTTTAAAATAAATAATTTAAATTAATAATAAATAAATTCTATCTTTCAAAAAATAAAGCCCCGTTAGCTCATCTCTTTGTCTTTGTGAGCGTTTTATTACGCTGCTTAATTTTATTTCTTCTTTGCCAGCTGGAATCTTCGATTCTTTGCGTGGCTGCAGTTCGAAATGGGCCATCTCATCATCAGGCTTTTCCAAAGCTAACTGTGCTTCTGTTTACTTTTGGTTTGATGCGCTGCCCGAATTACCTACCGTACAGTTCGAAAGTCTAAATCAACGGGATCCAACGCGTCACCGGATAATACAGTACAGTCTATATTTATTATTAATTATATAATAAATTTAATTAAACGAAAACAAAAAAGAAAAAAAAATTATTAACTTGAGATAGTAAAAGTCTTCTAATGGGTCCACTCCACTATAAATATTGACCAATCAAAAATAAGGCCTAATCAACAAAAAGGTCCACTTAGGTGGCCAAGTTCAAAGAGGCTCGTGTGAAGCCCAACACCCCGAGATGGATCCTCAGCCGAATAGGTCGCACACAGGCCCATTAAATAGCCTCTGCCACACGCTCCAACCACAGTCTGCATTTGCCTGCCCCCTCAATAGCGGTAGACTATGAACATAGAAATGTAGGCTCAGAGAATTCCAACTAATAGCAAACGTGCACAACCCTGGCAGGCTGCGACGCCCATCGACCAGCAGTAGTTCAGCGAATCTCAACCAAAAGTAGCCAGAATCGTGTCAGTCACGCCCGACGATGGTCCCCTCACCACCACA
>JAOVVI020004248.1:0-17878 GCA_028571085.2 Nepenthes alata | reverse complement strand
AGACACTTTTCAGATGTCCTCTAGATACCCTCGGGTGAATTTCTCATTCATTAATCCACACTAGTCGTTTCACATAAGAATAGATTGATAGATATAACGTTATATCAGAATGAGTACCTAAATAGCATCTCTAGGTAGCAGGTGGCCTTAATTTTTCAAAATTTTGGATTCTTTGGAATTTGTTTTTCCCATTCTTGGTGGTATCAAAATGCCACTGAACCAAATCCTCATTGAATTTTATTTTTCCATTAGAAGGGGCTCGGACATGTTCTACAGTACCCCCTGCGCGAAAGGTTATGAATCGATTGGCAAGTCCAACCCAAATATCTTGATTTCTAGATCGAATTCGATGAAATCCATGTTGCTTCTCGATATCCAATTGTTCATATGGCTTTTGAGTCGCGGATACAACAGGTTAAATCTCGGATAATAATTGATTTAACTTATATAACATTATTCAAGAAAAGAGACTTGAAGATACCCTCAGTCCCATCTATCTATTTACATTTGCAGGTCTACATAAAAATAGATGGATGGAAAAAATTTCATTGTCGTAATGGGCATTTGGAGGAAGGTCATGTAACATCGCTCCTGGAAGAATATATATTGGCTGAGTGGAAGTCTCACTGTTTGTTGACTCATGCTTGCAGTTTAAATGGAGAAACGGATGGTTCTATTCGCTCTCGGAGAAGATGATTTTGCAAGGGAAGCCCGACCCATGCCCTCTACACACAGCTTGGCTCCGAGAACTAGAGATTGTGTAGGCAATTTGCTCGGAGCTGTCCGAGGGATAATGAGCTGAGACATCTGGTGTACTGGTTGAAATATTGCTTCTGGTCATGTGAATGAGCTGAGACTTCTTGTGCTCCTTTTGGGGAGCGTATGATATGCATAGAATTAATGTTGTTAAAATGGAAAGACGTGTTTGATTTGCACTACAATTGATGTGCTTTTAAAATTGGAGGAATAATTTTATAAGCTAGATTAGCTATATTTTATAAATCAGAATGCTAGACAATTGAGCATGTATTGAAGATTAGATTAGAAAATAATGCTTAAAATAGTTATGAAATAGAGTAGTTATACTTGAAAGGAAAGAAATAAAATAAGAGATTCAAAAAATGGTACAATAAATTTATATTTGTTTATTTATATTCAAATTTAATTATATTTGAGTGCTAAGTTAATTGTTCAAGTGGTACTATAGGATAATTTAAAATGTGCTTGATATAATATCTCATTTATTTATTTATCAACGGGTCACACAAAAATATATGAATGGCAATTTAAGAGTGGCTAAGAGTGCTTTCGAAACATTTCTCTACCCCTACCTATTTATCTAAAGAACTTGAAAATTAAGCTTACCTTTAGCCTTGTGAAACACAGTGGACCCACTTAGAGCACCCGATTATGAGTAGCTATGATTTGTTACTATATAACAAAGTAGCCCGAAACTTAGTTTTGGTCGACTAAATGAGCTCTAGAAACAAAAACACAGAAAAATACATGTTACTAAATGATGAAAGGAATATCAATCAGCCACAATAATGCATTGTGGATGAAATCCTCCAAAGGGTTAGATACGCAGGTCCCTCTATTTGTGAGGTACTGGATAAATAATTATCTGAATGAAAATACCAATATGAACTAAATGTTTGGTCCATGCCAATAAAACTCGGTCCGGCGAGCCTGAGAATTTTGATTAAGACAGGATTCAGAATTTTTTAAACCACGAAATACTCAGTTTTCATCTCGCTTGTAGATCGAGGTTTAATGGAGCAATGTGCAATTAAGCTCCCAACATAGATATCTACAGATTATTACCATTGAAAAGGAAAAAACCTTGTCAAGAAGGCTGACCTTTCTCCCTCTGCACCAATAGATGGTTCAAACAAATAATTGGTGGCTGCCCTCAACATCTATAAAAACAAATGCAATTGCCGGCATTCATGGGGGAAAAGGCTGTCTAACCAGAACGAAAGCATGTTTATTGTACGCAGAGCGAAGTTGCTCCCATCAGGGGTGTGTTCTCAAGCTTTCTGTCATGAATTGTATGGCAGTTCTCCAAAATTTCGGGACTTCATTATTTCAACCGCAATGGGAAATGTTGGAGCTATGTCGACGGGTACCTGAAAGATGAAAGAAAAAGGGATAGAATGGGAGACGACACAAATTGGAAAAAGGAAAAAAGAAAGGGGAGAAAAACCAACTGCAATGAAGAGCAATGATCCTATAGAGTTACCATTATTAAGCAGCTTAGCATTCTTTTGCCCCGGATTGATCAAATGCACACAAGTTGATTATGTCAAGAAATTGTCAAGCCATGATCTATGATCTCATGACAAACTGATAGTCTGGCCTACGTAAAGCATAGCCTGGTGCACAAAACACCCGTTGTACCCAAAATTCTAGGAAATGTCGGACTATGTTTGGTCTACTATACGCGTTCTTATCTTAAAATATACACAAAGTTATTTCCATGACTTAAACCATTGATAACAAAACAACAAACTCCATCGTTATGCCAAGGCTCTCCTTTCGGCTAGCCCTATGTGCATGAAATATATATGAAACACACAGGCGGCCTTTGGTAAGGCTGGTCAGGAATTGCTCGGGCTGATAACAAATATATGTTACCTAAGAGCCCTTCTTATGAGGACAGATGGGTCAGGCTGGTTAGGTCTGGGGCTTATGCTCACTGCACAGCAAGGATTTGAATGTACAAGTGGCGATCCATAGAGCCGGTGTTTGTAGGGTCCACTGCAATTTCGAAGAGCTATTCTAGAAGCATGGAGAGGTAAAGTAGGGTTACTTTTTCCAAATAGAAAATCTCATCAATCTCGAGTAATTTTCTTCAATTATCTTTTTCAGAGACTCCAATTGGCATTTCAACTAAAAGCCCTTTAAATTCTCCATTTTAGCTTCTTGAGATGCCAAACGTTGTTTGGAAGAAGAGACTCATTTGGCCTGGGTTGAATTTCCGGTTGAAAGAGATTTCACAAAGGAAAAAAGGTTTTAGTTCTGCACAATACTCCTTTCTTTTGCGATAATTTTTACGAATCCTCATTTTGTAAATAGAAACACCATGTTGAACAAATAACATCATTCGTGCAATAGCATATGCATTTCAAATAATTGCAAGGGACCTTGAAGCATTTACCTGAATAGTTTCTAATTTATCCAGTGCAACTTGCAGTGGATGGGATATCTTACAATGCTTCTGAAGAAGTGCTTCTACAGCAGTCTTGTCACCGGTTGCCTGTATGGTAAGTATTTCTCTACTCAACTTCTCAACCGCATCTTCAATCTTTTGATCAAGTACAAGAAAAGTGGAAGGCCAGTTACCCTCTTTCATTTTTGTAATGAAACACAATGAGCAAAACGAGGAAATACATGATTGACACGACCCTACCTTATCAAAATTAACAGAAAACCTCCCATCAGGGTGCAAGATAAAGGCTCCTTTCTCAAATAACCAGTTAAATTGCAGTGCTTGTCCCTTCCTGAGGACATAAAATCAACAGCAAGTTTTTCTGGGGTTCAAAATAGGATTCTGATAGGGATAGAAAAGGATGGAGCATTTCTACTTTCACAAAAGAATTGATACTATTTAGGTAAATATTTGAACTTATTTAATGGATAGCAAAATATTTATATTCACAGACTATCCAATTTTTGCCAATTTATTCAATTTAATGCTCCGAAATCAGGTCTCAAGGGTGGCATGAAATCGCAACCCAAGTATGCAATAGATTGATTTATTGTCAAAAGTTGGTATTTTTGTATGCAAACTGGAACAAGATATAAAAGAAGCCTTAAATATAGCAGAGCTATTGGATGACCTTATCTACAGGTAACAGACAAGTTTGATTTTAAAAACTATTCAATCTTTAAAAACATGATAATGGAAATGTCCTGATTTTGCAAGATGGTAATATGAAAAAACAATAAAAAAGGATTAATAGTTTGTGAATAAATCATCTTAGGGATAGAAACTGTAACATTTGGAGAATTTTGTAAGCGACTTTTGATATATTACTTTATTTAACACAACTAAAGTGCACCTTGACAAAAGCAATAAATCGTTGACTTACCCATGGGCTTCCTCCAAGCCAAAACGTACGGAGCGAAAACAACCCGCAAGGTAGGAAACATACATTGACTTGGATAAACTACGAGGAAGCAAATCCTGGAAGAAACATAAAACAAAGGAGAAGCAATAAGGTGAGGTGCAAGGAAAATGATCACAGGAAAGAGTAAGCGATGTAATTCTAGTCAATGACTCGATGATTAGATTCATGGACCGTAAATCCACAAATATCAAGATAGGCAAGCTGATGAATGAAAAGGAAAGAGAAGAAAGAGGGGAGAACCAGATTAGAGGGCAGAGAGTAGACAAGCGGGAAGGAGATCTCAGTGATCTTAATAATAACCAAAAGCATATTAAGAAATAAATTAGGTGCACCTAAATGTAGACAAGAAATCCTATATCTAATCTCCTTAGAATACCCATACTACTAGAATCCTAGGAAGCACAGACACTTCCTCCAGGGTAGGCTGTTAGTGCTCCACATATATCAGAAACCAGCACTTTCCGGACACTCTCTCAAGGGTGTTAGGACATGTTGTTTTGATGTTAATTTAAACATCCTAGGGACACATTAAGGACATACTTGGATATGTTTTGGCTAATATTTTCAATTTGTAAAACAAAAAAAGATAGTCGACGAAAATTAAGAACAAGCAAGCAAAGAATTTAGACATATAGGGCTGAAATGAGAAAAAAAAAAACCACTAGCTTCCATTAAAAAATCAATCGAAGAGAGAGAAAAACTCAAGAAAAAGAAAATAAAGGATAGATGGTGAGGCAAGCTTGCAAGGATGGTGGGTAATAGAGATTTGGTACTTGCCTGGCTTTGCATTGTTCTCTTATGAAAAATTTACTCCCCTGTGTGTTCCAAGTAGAGCCCTAGCTCTATTTTTCTTTCTCTTCTTCTATTTTGTTGTGAATGTTTTCATGTATGCCACAACTCTATGGATATTGATTCGATAGTATTCAATTTATATACTAACTCTATAGTTGAATTATTGTTTGAATATTTTCATGTGTTTGCTTAATATTCCATAGCTCTGTCATTCCTTTTCAAACTGGAAATGGGGCTTCAAGCCCCATCTTATGCCCTAGCTTTCTCTATTGAAAAATAACAGAATATTTGGTTGATTGGTTCCCTCTTTTTTTTTATGCTTTTTACTCTGTTGTGATTCAAGAACAATAATAAACCCTAACTCTGTTTTTGCTTTTGGCTCCCTTCTTATTTTTTCTTTTTCCTACTTTTGGTGTCCCTAGTCTGACGTATGCTAATGTTTATAAAAATAACATGTAGTCATTTTGGTGTTGTGGCGAATCTGTATCATGAGTATGTGTTCATTCCTCTTAGCTAGAATCTTAACTTACCTAATATTCCTGTCATGAAGTGGGGAGGAGATTTTTCATTAAAGCTTACCTAAGATAACTCGAAATGCTTAGATATCTAAATAGCCAATAAAGTAATATTTTAAGAATGATTCTTTTACACAAACACCAAGCCATCAACATTTTAAAACTTTTTTCATTTTTAGCACCAATGTTTTTCCACCTTTTCGTTTAAACTATTTTAATTTTGATTAGTTTAAGAATGTCAACTAATTGGTGAAAATGCCCTCCATTTTGGCACATGCCATGTATTAATCAAATTAAATATTACGAAGCAGCTCACTAGATAATTGCATTAATCATGATAGATATGCCACCCATTAAATTTAAAAAACCTAAAGGAGCACGAGTCATTTCTAAGGAATGGTGTTCATACAAAGGTTACAAAATGGTTGTGTATCACAATGATTAAATTAATATATGATGAGGCATTTTTATCAATTACTTGACATTCAAAAATTTGTCAAAATTATTATTGTTTAATTAAAAAGATAAAAGAGAGAGAGAGAGATTGGCATTAAAGTGAAAATGTCCTAAAAATGTAGGTGTTTTCCATAAATACATCCCAGTTTTAGAAAAATGAATCTTAAATTTATTCCGATAACCTACAATGGATTTACAATATTTGTCATAAATTACTTAATTATAGAAGATAAGAATGAATAGTTTCTTACACCGTCAATCACACTAGTGCCCTAAAGGCAAATACAAGGGTCGCAATACAAAAAACAAAAAAGAGAGTGGACCAATGTGCAAAAGTCCCACATAATGGGGTTTGAGCAAACCCGTAAGTAGGCCTTAACCTACATTACAAGAGGCAATTTTATGATTTGAACCCATGACCTCCAAGGTTACATTGGAGCAATCTTACCATTACAACAAGACTATACTAAGAAAGAATTACTATAATCATATGGGCAATAACAAATATAAACACATCTAGTATGTAGCCTTGGGGTTGCATGATTATCACCCCTCACAAGTATAGCATCGCATGCTAAAAAGTTGTCAAAGGGAAAACAGAACTTACACTCCCTGTGCAGTGAAGCTATTTCAGAAACAAACATTTTATTTTTGTCCAAAGACTCAACCAAACTTGCTACTAATTGTCTATTATGAAAACCACACAACATAAGGGAAGAATTCATTAATGGATTGCAATTTTGTGGCATTTTGTTAGTCCAAGAGATGAATCTGCTACTCCTCTTCGATGTACTCCCTAACATACTAATAGGAGATGCTAAGTTGATGCCAAGAGCTTGGCACACTCGGTGTAGGTTTGAACTTCATCACTTCCTCCCTAGTTTTACTTCCAAAGGAATAAAAGAACAAAGTAGGTACTAAAAGAAAATAGTAACAGGGAAATATGAATACACGTAAGTTTGGGGGAGACTGCAGAAGGAAGCACTTGTTACTCACCTGGCTGATAAAAAATCTCAATGCCCAAATCCCAACAACATCAGCTTTTGCTTCTTCTAAGGCAGAGTGTAATTCTTGCAGCTCCTACATGACACAAAAGTGAAAATTGTTGGACTTGCATCACAATATTTCTAGAAGAAAGCAATTACTTGTCTCCCACTTAGAAATTTCAGAGTTTAAAGCTCTTTCTTGTGTTTGAATTTTGGAAAGTTAGAAGGTGCTAAAGTAAATATCTCTCATAATACACCAAGCAAACAGTTGATTAGACACTGCCAAGTATTTCTACATGCAGTTGGTGAAAAATGTCAAAAAAAAAAAAAAAGTAAGATTGCCAGACATTTCATCAATACAAAAGGTTGAACAAGAGAGTAATTCCGGTGCCTCTTCTGAGGCAGGAAAAACTGTTAGCTTATGTCCTAACAAAAAGGCTGACTACTAGGAGTTTTATTCTGTTGCATGATGTGTACGAAATATATATGGTATCATCTGAATTAAGTGTGAATTGGGTGCTGAGTGCTATAATATCATAGGGCACAT
The DNA here is from genome assembly GCA_028571085.2 of Nepenthes alata. Classification (NCBI taxonomy): domain Eukaryota; kingdom Viridiplantae; phylum Streptophyta; class Magnoliopsida; order Caryophyllales; family Nepenthaceae; genus Nepenthes; species Nepenthes alata. The sequence continues at coordinate 10,449 of JAOVVI020004248.1, read as the reverse complement.
GTGACATTGTTCCCGTTTTATATAGATGTGTGTGTTACAAATCTTTCCGGTACCAATTCTCTCTGTCTCATCCACTCAAATTTATTTTGTCTTCCATCCACCCACCCCCTAAAACAAGGAAACAACAAAAAAATTTGAAGCATTCACTTCTTTCCCCTCCATTCAACACCAGCCAAACAAGGCCTAAAAGGGATGTCCAGGAGAGCTCCACATACAGCAACAAAGCCTAAAAGGTGCAAAGGAACATGTAACTCCTTAAGATTCCTTGCATCCTAACTCCATCAAAAGGCACCAAACAGCCACAGATATAGTAAATCTCAATTATCTTCAATCGTTATCCTCTAATCCAAAAACATGCTCCCCAACCAAATTAAACAAAGCCTTTACCCGTTAAGTAGAGTTGGCTACATAGATTTGTCGCCTCCATTGAGCTCTGTTGTAGGTCGTATCCTCTACTAAATGTGCAAAAAAAGACATAGCTTACAAAAACATGTTCTTCCTTTTCCAATAATAAAACAGTTTAAGAAAATTATGGCCATTATATATCAAAAGATATACTTGTCAAAGTGAAAAACCATTAATATCTTAAACATTTAGGTATGCTGATTTCATGACATATAATCAAAAACTTGTTGATTAAGTGGTCATGAATTTGATTCATGAAACCGTCATTTTCCTATAATTATTTCTTAACATATGGTATAGAGTGGGCGGTGCACCTATACTTAATCCACGTTTCAACCCAAAATGGGCATTTGAGAGCAAGGGTGTGAATATAAAATCACTCTTGGGCCTTCATATAATAGCTTAAGCTTGTTGGGCCTGTTTGTTTCTTGATATTCTCACCCATGGCAGACTACTGGTGTTACTCTGCTAAGAACAGCTGAACTAAAAGCCTTTACATTATAGGATAACAATGATTAAACATCTCATATATTTCATTATTTAGATTATTTTATTTCTTGTTGGGAAAATTTCCTTGTCTACTCCACCATTGCCCACCCCACCACTTCATATGAAAAATACTAGAGATTAGAAAATTTTCACTAAGCTCTTGATAAAAGAAGTTCAAAATGGGTCTTCCCGTTTCAAAAGAGTCAAATAGTGTCTTCATATCCAGTCCACATACGGTGAATGACTGGAAAAAGGCAGGTACTTGAACAAGGTTTTCCCAAGATATCTCACAAAACTATCACAAGCTCTACCTAGCAACTTTATGAACTAAAGATTTCCCAAAACAGCTCAATTTTATTATTTTTTTTTAGGTTGAACCATGGATAAAAAAATATTCATATATGGTACTGAGACACTCGAAATTGATATTTCTTGATATTGTACCAATATCATAATATGTTGCATATTGATGATGAATTGGCCAATATTCAAAAAATTAGTTAATATAACCGACATATCGGTCAATATTTTTATCAACTTAGAATTTTCAAAAGTTTTGTTTTCTTCTAATATGTCTAATATTGATCATTATTGTCTAATATGTCTAATATCTCGATATGATCACGATCGAAACCGATACCAATATTTTCACCATGGGTTGTATAAGTTGAGCCATGTTGGGGTTGATGGGTTCGGCATTCCCATGGTACCTATGAATAGATTAATCATGGCCCAAGTACCTGCCCGCTGAGAGCCTGATTAATATAATCTCCATTTGGGGAAAGTAGATTTGATTGGGCTAGACATAATGGAATAGGTCCTAACACAAAACTTCTACAGATACCTCCTATGAGGCTGGCTGAGGTCTATCTACATATGAGGGTGAATCCATGTAAATAATTCTGCTATGCACAATAGCCCCTAGTAAAAAGCTTACAATAGGTCTGTAAACTTATAAAACCATATCATTTTAGCAGTTAGAATATTCCTCCTCTATCTTTACCCTGCTTCCCATATATTCCATACTTCATAATTAAAAAAGCAAGATATTCAACTAGTGCAAAAAAAAAAAAAAAACTTGCATGATTACAAAAACCAAGTTCACTGACCAATCGCACTGTAGACTTCTGACCGCTAGGAAGTACAATGGTATGAGGCCCAATCCCATGGCAGCACTCATGGCATATTGTGTGAGTGAAGAACGACTCAAAGTCCACATGCTGCTGTTGCTCCTTTGCAATACAAGCCTCAGCTATAGGCAGAAGAATGTGCTTGAACCTGGTAAAGAGAGGTGGATCCAGCATTTTAACAATATCTTACATAGTGACCCAAAAAAATGCCATAAGTGAACAACAGCTCTCAAAAAAAAGATGAAGCCAATGCTGAGCTATAGAAAACTGAAAGAAAATCTTACTTTGCCTCTGATACATTTTTAAGCAAAACCATTGAAGTTCCATGCTCTTTTACTATCCGTTCATCATTGGGTAAATTGAATGCAACAGTTTGAGGACCCTTGACATCCTAAAGTGATATTAAATGTCATCAGATATGGTTCTTCACCAATTTGCTTTCTATGCATTGGAAGAGGACAAAAAGAAGATAATCCAAACAGGGAAAATAAATACAAATGAAGAACGAGCACTGTATGAAAGCATTCTTGTAGTAATTAATAAATAATAAACCCCTCAACAAATGAACTTGCATATTATAAACTTCACTTTTAGAAATTGGTTTGTAATTCAACTATGATATGGATTATGCCCTACTTAGTCCACGAATAGAACATGATATCAATTGCAACATATTTTTTGGTCAATACATATCAGTATTTGAAGGAGACAAGGCTATTATAATACGCATCTAATGGCCACAACATCGGTATTGTTGCTTAAATACACCCGTGACACCATGAACTAAATTATGATTTTGTGGCATCGGCAGTGTACTAGAGATTGCTTTAAAGTTAGGGTCAAATTATGCAGGCACAACATGATTTCAGATAACGTGAGTTAAAATTCTTCTGCTGTGTCCAATATGTAAACTAAAGCATACTGCAGTACATTGAGTTTCATGGCACTTGTAGGAAACAAGCCACTCTAAGCATCTTCTGTCACCACATTACAATAGATTTGAAACTTAAAGCATATGACTCCCCATAAATGCTCCATCAACATCAACTATATCAACACAAGAGCCATGTTTTTTTTATGCTCATGAAATGCAAGTCAGAATAATGCATTCCATATTTTCATCAAAATATGCAGTTTATATTTAGGACCATCATTCTCAACTTCGGACTTTTGTGTGCGTGATACATAATTCTAGGTAAAAGAACTAAGACTTTGCCTTAAATCTTTTTTTATTTTTGCAGCCCAAATAAGCATACTTCTCGATCTTTAGGTTATTGGAAAAAATAACTTAATAGATGCAGGAAACTAGGAATCATGATTCATTCAGGCACAAAGGAATGAAACCTTAAAGAAAGGCACCACAGTCTAATGGAAGGCAGGGCCTAACGTCCATTAGAATAAAAAGTGACCAGGATGGATTGTAGTAGAGTTTACAACTTAGATAACTGTGCTACCTGATCAGTTTAATGGAATTTTAGGCAGACCTAATTGCCAAGATACCGCCATTGCAAAACCTTAATTTGTTAATTAAGTTACTGAAACCTTAGAGTACCATTAAATGTCACATGTACACCTATGATTTGGTTAATAGACTGTTTTATTCGTATCAGAAAAACATGATAAACAACAATTAACCTCACCATATACATCATATCCACTTTTGCTAATTTTGGTTTTAATTATCGGCATCAAGCATCAACAAAATAAAGGTACTTAATGTGTATATGTTAGAGAGAAAGAGAGAGATTCCTTCAGCTGATCCTTATTGCAATGCAGTGCAGCTTGTTTACATCAATGCTATTAACATATAGTGCCTCCCTTGGAAACATGTGATAATCCAACAGCCTATTAAAAGCAAAATCTTGATAGATAAGACATTGCTAACTTCTCAATACTGATATTAGGTACTATCCAATCATTAGATTATTGAAAGAAACACATACCCCAGCATTGTAAACAAGCTGGATAACTCGAATAGGAGCAGATATCACATCTTTTGATTTGTATGAATCATCCATTGGAAGATTTTGCTCCAAAACCTTTGAGAAGAAGACAGAGGACAAGTTAAAAAAGCAATGAAAATGAGGAAAATGGCATTTGATATCTCAGGCACCATCATTAAAACAGTATATACCAGCAAATGATCACCGAATAATTTAATTTCAGCTGTAGCTTTGTCATCCCGAACTCCAATAAATGCTTCAAAAGTTGCCTGGAAGACATTGAGAGGATCAACAAGCTCCAGTATAACAATGAAGTTTTTTGCAATAAAGAAGTGAAATATCTTCAATCTTCTTATTGATTGATTTTTGTTTTTTTCTTTTACATTCATTATAAGAGTGACTTTGGGTGTAATGGTAAGGTTGTCACATTATGAAATAGATGTCATTGGTTCAAACCATAAAACAACCTCTGTGTAGTGCATGGGTAAGACTCGTAAAATCTACCTCCCCATGTCCTTCAATGCATGAAACATTGTGCACTGGGCGTTTTACTTTTTTCAGAGGGGTTGGGAGGGGTGGAAGGGGATGGCAAGGCTATTATCTACTTGTCCGCCAACCTAGCAATTTGAATATACTGTCAGCTTAAAATAAGAATGCAGAAATCCTGCTTTCATGCACTGATATAATCATGAATGCACCTTTCCCTAACAAAAATGGGAGGCATATATACCTAATTGATGGCTATTTTTTTTCTTATAGTGAGGATGAAGTTCCACACGAACAGCTACAATGAGCTGAACCTGAAAACAATGCACATATAAATAATTATCATACCACACTTAGGCTGATGAACTAGGATTCTAGGATGGCAACAGCATCATTTACAGGGATGGCAATTTCATCAGACCCCACTAGTGGATCACCCTGATCAACACTGAAGAGGAAAACTCAAAGCAAGTTTGACCAGGGCAAGTTGAGGGGGCAGTTTTTGACAGAATTTGCCTGCATCCGGTGCAAGGACGGTATTCTGCTTCCCACCTGGTAACCTGCCTCCACACTACCCAGACATCTATATCCCATCCCCACTCGTATGCACATATATGCACATCTTGCCATCCATAATCTCATCCCCCCCCCAAAAAAATATCCACGTTTAATTTATTTGAGACCACCAATTAATGAAGCCAGTGACAACAAATGATCTGCCACGTGCTACTACAAGTGATTTCCTCTCTTTCCATTCTCTTTCTGCATCCCACCGCTAATTGTTCTCTAAAATGAAATCCTAGTTCCCTAATTTAAAATTTTCCTTTATATTTTGCATATTGTCTTCCTAGTTCCCAGTTTCAGATTTTTTCATTTTCTTTGAACATGTTCCAAAGATCCAATCATTGTAATACTGCAAAGCATCCTTGGACAGTTTTCAAGTCCCACCTTTTCATTGTCCCCTATGCCTTGTAAATCTGAATTTCATTTATTTCATCATACTTCTCGTGCCCATTTTTCCCTGATCTGAACAATTACTATGAATTTCATCCGTCATCATTGATCACCTACGGCACTTGCCATTATCAGCTTCATCTTCAGTTAAAATCTCGAGGATAATTTTTGTAAAGTACCCGTTTTCAAATATCGTAATTATGGGTAATTAAGGTAATATAATCAAAATTAGGTTTAATGCATGTCAAAAAATTACGTTTCGGGCGCGTAAGAAGGATTGGCGGGGCGTGCCTGATGGGCGCCCGAGCTCCCATGGCAGGCGCGGGATCCAGCAGGCCTGCGCCTGCCGTGCACTGGGTGAGCACTCGAGCGCCGACCTGCGTAAAAAAACCCACGAGAGTTTTGATTGTGCCACTTTTCTGGTTTCCACGTGAAGGAGAGAGAGAGAGAGGGAGAATAGAGGGGAAAAATCGATGCTCTCGAGTTCGAATACGACTTGGAGCTAGTTAGAGAAGTGATAGATCGGACCGAAGTAAGTACACCCATATCCTTCTCTTTCGTTCTTTGCACTTTTTGTTCCGTTTCCTTAGGGTATCATCATTTGATACCCGATTAAATTTATATTTTTTGTTACCCATGACTTGATCATGCACATATGCAGATTTCATGTCCGATTTCTTAGTTTTGATCGGTTTTTCGTATGTGAAACCCTAACGCGCGCCCAGATGCTTTTATCCATTTATTTTTCAGGTTTTTCCATAAATTGGGTTTAGAAAATCATTACACATACCTTAAACATATTAATTTATCAATTGAGTGTTCAATTTGGTAGTTTTGTATGATATTATGCTCACTGAAACCCTAACCTGCACCCACTAATTATTCGTAATTTATGCATGATTTAGCTTTAGAAATTCATAACCCTAACTTTATGGACGTGGGTGTTCCAAATATTTGGTATTTATTCACATATATTTTGTATATATTATTTTACGGTTTCGAAAATATTATCGGACGTGAATTGAGATATTTATCCATATATATGGTATATATGTTACCTTGTATATGCTCCAAAAATTATGTTATATGCAATTGTGAAGATATTTATTGTCCGGAAGCTCTAAAGTTACGTTTGTCTCACGGTGGTAAAAATTTCTTACATCTTCTAAGCTTTATATTGATTTATGCATATAATTGAAAGCATGTGAAGACATGAATTCATAAGAAATCGATTATTTGTATCTATATCAAAAAATTCTGAAAGTTATGCAAAGTATCTGAAGGGAACTCCACGATTGGTTATTTCAGAAAATTCGTTCTCCAATGTGTGAGAACTCTGTATAAGTAATCTGGTGGAAACTTCCCTTAAGAATAAGTAAATAAGAATTTGGATAAAGGATTTGTATTTCAAATGGAAATATTTCCTGGCATGCCTTAGGATATTACTGTGACAAATCGAGGAATTACTCCTAGATCACGGGAGATGCTCTAGTAGTGTATCTGTATCTGTTATCTGGCCCAATATATCGGGTGAAAGATATATCATCCGCCACGGGACGTTAAATTCAATGTTCGTAGTTAGTGCCTTAAAATGTGTGGAGATATACACATTCATTTCCTCGATTTATTTACACCATTAGCTAGTAAGATCTACTGATTCTGGTCTGCAAAGTAAAGAAGTTATGCATATTTTAGAACCTAAAGGAGGAAAAAGTAAAATGGGAAAGTTAAATGATCTCCGAAAATGTATTTATTCATATTTCATGTTTATGCATCTTCATTTCGCTTTTATATCCTTCCTCTGTTTTATTTGCATAAAATATTTATTGCCTTTGATTATATTGTATTTGTTGAGCATTTGGCTCACCCTTATTACTTTCTTTCCTTCAAATGAGCACGCCCTCATGCCTGATGAGGCCGAGTGGAGCTTGGGAGCTGGATAAGCATTTGGCTCAGCATTTTGTATCATTATTGATGGTTTTGTATATTGATAAATGTATATGATGATGTCAATATACTCATAATACAGTTTCTGCTATGTTGATGGATGTATGTACTTTCGCAGATCTTTATGGTTCATGTGGGTACCTAATGGCATCTTATCTGAGCTGACATCGTAACCAGAGTTATGACGTCGGTGCCATATATTGGTTGTAGCCATTTGAATCATGTGTGTATTGTTGTTGAGATCTGTTACGGTTGTATATTGTGCTGTACAAGTATTTTGTATAGGTTGTATTAGTTTAATAGTCATTCTATAGCCGAAACTCTGCCAGATTTTGGTTAGGTAAATGCAATCCGTCACAATTGGTATCAGAGAATGCAATCCCTTAAATTTGATTTGAATCTTATACGGAAGCTTAGGTTGGAGTAAGATAGAATGAATAAGTAGATGAAGGCGTAAGATAATTAAATTAGATCGGATAGTTCTAGTTATCCTAGTTTAAATAACTTAGGCTAAAACGAAGTTAGGATCAATGGTTAAGTTTGATCGTCTAGCTTACCTTGTCCTAGTTAGTGTCTGAGTTATGAACTAACCCACACTGTTCTTATCTCAGAAAGGATATCAGTAGCTGATCATACAGCCTAGACGGAGGTCGACGCGTGGAGGTGGCCAGCCGCGTGACCGAGAAGTTGAGTATCTGAATTTGTTGGTATTATGGCGAGACTTGAAAGTCTTGAAGGATCTAGTCCGGGTGAGAACCAAGAGAAAGAGAAGTGGGAAGATACCTTAATGATTAACTTAGATTGATCTTGATCCGAGGACTATGATTGGATATGCTTGAATAGTATAGTGAGTGAGATGGATAAAGTGAAATCGATGGCTCGATGTCAGGATAACTTAGAATCGATTTCTGGTGTTAGTGAATCCAAAGATGTCGATTTATGATCGATATAATAATGATCAAGTGCTTGAACTTTTGGGTGGCACGGATCTTACAGAAATTGGAGTGTGGATCCTAAGAATTGAAATGGTGTTACGGTGACCCAATGTCCGGAAGGATATAAGGTAATGTTTTCCTCACATTAGTTATCGGGCGAAGCCGGCTCGGGGTGGTTGATGAGAAAAGAGACATAGATCGGGAGGATAAAGAGATATCGGGGAGTATGTTCGTGGATGCTTTTAGGAATAAATATTCTTCCCGATGAGTTTTGGGAATATGATTTAATTGAAGACAGTTCGGCCATATGATCATGGATTGTCCTTATCTCATGGGTCGGACAGTGAAGAAATCTAGTGCCTTGGATTGGGACCGCGGGGTGATGGCACAAGGTATAGAGGTGTTGTCTACCGTGGTGGAAGGGAGGATCTTTAAGTTTTGACATTTCAGTTTGTGTGTTATCTTAGGATTCCGAATCTATATTTTTGTATTCGGTTTCCCAAGTTTATCTGTCTGTTTGAGGACCATAGACTTGTACTAGTTATATTGATGTCTACGATATTTTCTTGGGCTCGTACATAAAATTGGTTGGGCTGATTTGAGTTGTTTAGTGGTACCAAGCTTTGATATGATTTTTGTGGTACTTTGGTTGGCGAGCCACCATGCTAGTATGAATTGGTTTGGCAATGATATTATGTCTTGCAATTGGATTGTGAAATTTTGAGTATGAGGCAGAGATGGTCGAGGAATCAGAAAATTAGTATCATTGTGCCTGCAAATCGTTTAATGAGAAGGTGTACCAAGTTTATTTAGCATATGAGACCACATCTAGAAGTTATCATATGGTCGCTGAGAAGTTATGGCTGTATAAGTATTTAAGGATGTTTCCTAGAGGAAAAGATGAGGCTGATTTATTTTTGGTCGGTAATTTGAGGTTGTGTCGGAGTTAGAACCAATATTTTTAGGGATTCCGTAAAGGATCGAGAAGGCATCAGTTAGGTGCCGCTGTGGGATGCTTAGAATATTGGGGTTGTTAAGATGAACTGATAAGGTCACTTGTGAATGACTGCAATTTAAGTTGCTCGGGAGATTAATGGTTTGATAAGCGGCATCGGGAATAAATAGTTGAATCGTTTGATCCTTTATAAGAGCTTGATATTTTCTAAGATCAATCTGAACCCAGAGTGTTATTAATTGTGGATTATTGAGAGTTGTGCCGTAGCAGCATTCAAGATAAAAATATGGCCGTTACAAGTTCCGGTAATGCCGCTTGGGTTTGTAGGTTCATTGGAATTTCTGTGGATTTTATAGGTTGAATCTTTTGGCCACATTTAGGTCAATTTGGTGAAAGCTTCATCGATGAATTCAAAGAACCATGAGTATGTATGAACTCTGTTTGAGGACGGTATCATGGATTAGGAAGGCTGTTGGCCGCGTGCTCAATTGAGTAAAATGTGAGTTTGGTTCAGGGAAGTGTTATGTCGGGCATGTGGTTCTGTAGAGATTTGAACGATGGTTCTATTGGGAAGGGCTGATTGATGTCGCGAAAGTGTACATTTCTCATGGGTCTAGGTGAATTCGGAAAGATGTCCGTTAGGTGTTCCTCGAGAACTGTAGCGTCCACAGTGCGTCTAGCTTGAAAGGTATTTGTCGACCATGCCATTTGGATTGATCCCTGATGAGTCAAGTGAATTGTAGTAGAATGTGGCATTTTTTAGGAAGATTTAGGATTATGTTTTTCCTGCATCATATATAGGTGGTTACCCTTGGATTAAGTGGAGAAGAAGTCCATGATCAGAATTACTTCACCCGTGCCTTAGAGTTAGCAATTGAGGTCTCTGCTTTGAGAACTTATAGGTATTGCTTTTGGAGATAGTTATTGTCTAATGGTTTTAAGAATCTGAATAGTTATGTCATAGGAGGGAGATGATCATACGACAGAGGAAGTGGGTAAATTTGCTTTAGGATTGTGAAGACAAATCTCGGTGTCTTTTAAGGAAAACAAGCATTAGTACCGATAATATGATATTGGGAGTCTTTAAATTTAAGATGTTTTCGGTGTTTCATAGGGGATGTTAAAAGGTGGACTGCGAGCAAGTCCTAATGTCTGAACCGATTGGGTGCCTTGCTTTTGGTTTTTGGAAGAGGAGTTGTATTCAA
>JAOVVI020004247.1:0-12257 GCA_028571085.2 Nepenthes alata | reverse complement strand
CCGAGAGTCTCTTGGAAGGGTGACTAGCAAGGTAGATACCCTCCCATCTTCCTAGAGCAACTAAGATTGGGTCATTGTTGAGACTTATGATGAGATTATCCATTGTAAGCCGGTGAGTTGTCTCAAAGGCCGGCTTAACTTCATTCTTCACTGGGTCACCCAGTTTTTGAAGAGATGTCCGAATCCATCATTGGTGGTGAGGTCTCATTACCCACTGCTTCAAGAATAAATAACCCCATCACTAATGGATTGAATGAACCGATTGATACTCTATTGGTGGCTGAATACGGGGTCAAGTTTTGGTTAACTCGTTACTCGATGAGCTTGTTTTTACCCATTTGGTTGTTTTCGTTGTGGAGGTCATTACTGATGATCAGGCGGAAAAAGAGTTTGATAATAATCTAGAGGTTGTAGAGGAGATTCCTCATGCTGATGTTTTGACACTTAAACAATCCGAGGATTTGGGTGCTTTTTCTCCTTCTCTGGGTTCAAAGTTCCTTTCCAGCGTCACATTTTTCCTCTTTTGTGTTGGAGGACTCCATTCACCTCTGGTTCTAAAACTTCTCCCGGTCCATTTGTTTAGGAGAGATCTTTTCCCATCAAGGTATCATTTGTGGAATTCTTCATTTTCTTATTATTCTTTTTGTTGTCATCATTTTTGACTTACCATTTCATTTTGCTCAGCAGTAGCAAGAGTTGGTCTGTTTGATTGCAGATGGGTTGTATCAACGAGATATTGAGATCTCCCATCTATCTCAAATGTTCGCCAATCCTACTATACTAAAGGAGATGGAGATCCGAGTTGTTGCTACCATTGCTGAAGACCAAAATGTCAAGATTCGGCCGCTTTCCTAGATGGAGATCCTTAGAGCTATCTAATGAAAAATATTTGCCCTTAGATTGAATTTCCTTACTCAAGGACAAGTTCCAACAGGCTGAGCAGTGATTTGCCAATTTTTAAGATAAGTGTGCTCGACTCAAAGGAGAGCTTAGGATACGTTTCTGACCAGAAGATGTTGGACCTACTTTGGATGACTAATTCTAGGATGGATTTTATCATCGCAGGCGGATCGTTTCCTTCATCGCTTTAAACTTTCTTTTTAGTTAACTTGACTCGAGAAATTTCAGAGCTTCTCGCCGTTCAGATATTAAGGATTTCTAGGACCCAATTGGGAATCCGTCACCTCAATCTCTGGGGACTTCCGACCTTAGGATAGTCATGATATTTGAGTGGAGGCAGATAATAGTATCATTGTACCTTCTTTTTGAAAGTTTTAGGTCTCTATGTTGTAAACATTTGCTCATTTAAATCAGCTAGATTTTTCAGTCATTATTGCTGATGCCTTTTTCCTTTATATGTTGAATTCTTTTCTGAATATGTTCTTTGTTTGCTGACTATACATGGTTGCCAATGTCACCTAGCTTAGTTGGACTCTAATTTGTTGTCCATATTTGTTTGATAGTGCTTATTCCTGTGGGAGGATATCGTAGTACTCTTTTTTATTTCATGATACTCTTTCCTACGAAAGGAAGTCATAACACTTTTGCTAGGGTAGATCCTTACTTGCTAACTAGACGTAGTTGCCATTGTCATTGGGCTTTGTTGGATCCTAGTCTATTTACTACATTTGATTGTAAGTGTTCATTCCTATGAGAGGACATTGTTGCACCCAAGCGTCAAGCCTTAATCCGTTAACCATTTTTGACTGATTGTACTCTTTCTTATGGGAGGACGTCGTAGCACGCATGTTGAGTAGCCCCTTAAGTTTTCTTTTATTTTGACCTCTTTAGGAGAAGTTGGACTTTAGTCTACAAGCCCCCCGAGTCTTTATGTGATTGTTTGTGTCCAACCTCATTTGGGCTGCTCGATTTTGATCGTGCTTTTAGCAGATCAATTCAATAGGTGTGAATTTTACCCAACTTAGGGTCAGTCTTGGTTGTTTATTTTTATGTACTAACCTGCTAGCACACAAATGAGCAATTAATGTAATAAATGCATAACAATATCAATAATATCAATATGAGTACATTATACAAGCATTCCATGTCCATGTACGGAACTTACCTTTATTTGGTGGAAGCTTAATGGTAGAATTGTTTGAGGTGTATTGCATTCCATGTCATCGGGGCTAGTTATTTATTATGTATGTAATTTATACACATTGTTTAAGAGAATTGTTAAGATTAGGAATGGTCTCTATCAGTTAGGGGACAGCTTATTCCTATCGAAGATTTTACCTGTAGCCTTTAAACTCCTCAAAATTAGGTCCTCCACCTCGAATTAGTAATCTTTCACCTTTTTGTTGTAATATTGAGTGACCTGTTACTGGTAAGCCATCATCTATAGTCTTGTTGCATCTCGAGCTTACTTGAGTAAGTTGAGATACTCTTTAAATAGTTTGAAATTGTTATGTGGGTTGAAAATTTTGACTCGGAGGCTGGGTGGCAATATCTCGACCAAAAGACCACCTCTGTCCCAAAACATAAAATGAACGGTTTTCCCGTATTAGTTCCTTGGGGTTTGTATGGTAAGACCACAACATGGAGGACAATGCGTCTACCCAAGAGCCAACTGCATCTTCTAGTTTCATGTCCAACCTATGTTGTAAGGTTCAGTTCATCATTTCCACTTACCTGCTCGCTTGTAGATAGGAAACAAAATTATGAACTAGCCTTATTCCTAAACTCATGCAGTACTTGATGAATCTTTTGTCAGTAAATAGGGTTATGTTGTCAGTCACTATGATCTCAGAAATTCCAAACCTACAAATGATACACTGCTAGATGAACTCGATCATGTTTGTTCAGTTGTCCTTACTAGTGGAGAGGCCTTTGCTCATTTTGTGAAGTAGTCTATAGCGACTATGATAAACTTTCTCTGTTCGGACATAATGGGTAACGGGCCAAATATGTTGAGCCCCCATTGGGCGAGTGGCCAGGGTGATTGCCGGGTTTAGTGCTTTGTGTGCGGCCGAAAGGGACATTACTATGGATCTGGCAATTCTCACACTTATTTACTAATTTCATAGCATCTCTTTTTATCGTGGGTTAGTAGTAGCCCTATTGCATGATTTTGAATACCAAGTTCTTACCACTACGTGTGACCCGTAAATTTTCAGATGCACTTTGTTTAGCATGTAGTCAGCTTTTGCGGTACATACACCGCATGTGGGGAATGGAGTATCCTCTTCAGTATAGTTTTTCATCCATCAGGGTATACCAGCCTATTAACCTTTTTATGTGCTTAGAGTCTTTTAGATTTTATTGTAGAAGGCTTTCTTCTAGGTACCTTCTGTGTGAAATCATCCAAGTATTGCCGTTTGAGATCTGAAATATTTCTTCTTTTGGACTTCTACTCTCGAGACCGTGAGAATTTCCCTCATCTCTCTGGTGTATTACTCAAGATTCCTAGTCACCATCTCTTTTATCAGCTGATCTGCCTTCCAGTTGTCTTCCCTCAAAACGTGAGGTATTTTCACTTTATCAAATGAGTCGGTCATGCCCTTTATTCTAGGAAGATATTTTACGAGTAATGGACTAGATGCCTCAAAATTTCAAGTCACATGGTTGACATCAGCTATGAGTCATCGTGAACAATTAGGCTTCTAATTGAGAATTTTTTGTTAGTTTGAGCCTGGCTAATAAGATTTCATATTCAACAAAATTGTTAGTGGCCAAAAATTTGAGAGTCATCTAGTATTTCACCTCTGACCCATCCGAAATTCTCAGGACCATGCTTGCTCTATTCCCTGACTGGAATGATGACCCGTTTATGTGTAAGATCCAGGTCAAAATCTCTTCTTGTTGACATGGATCTTCATGAATCAAAGTCGTCATTTCGACTATGAGTCCACGAGAGCTTGATCTTTTTTGGTTGGCCATGTTCAAAATTCTATGTCAAACTCATATAATTTAATTGTTCATTTAATCAACCGTATGGACACTTAGGGTTTCTAGGGGATCCATTTTAGTGATTGATCGATTAGGATGATAATCTTATGAGTTTAGAAGTACGATCGTAGCTTTTTGGCTGAGTGGACCAATACTAGAGTTATACTTTCGGTATATAAGTAACGAGTCTTGGTGTCTATCAGAATTTTATTAACATAGTAGACCAGTCGTTGCACTTTGAACTCTTACCTGACTAGGACCAAGCTTAGCACCTTATCCGATATAGCCAGATAAAAAATAGTTCCTCACTTTCTTTTGGGGAAGACAGGAGAGGAGGGTTGGTAAGGTATTTCTTTAACTTTTGGAAGGCTAATTGGCAATCTTTCATCCACTGAAAATCATGTGTCTTAATTCCTCTAAGTACCTTGAAAAAGGGAAGATACTTCTCTGTAGATTTCATTACAAATCAGAAGAGTGTTGTGAGTCTCCCGATTAACCTCTGGACTTTCTTCACGGTTCGAGATAGATTCATATCCATGATTGCTTTTTTTTATGATTTACTTTGATTCCCAGAAGAGACACAATAAACCCAATGAACTTTCTAGAAGTAATTCTGAATATGTACTTTGTTAGATTTAACTTCATTTAGTGTGCTCGAAGCACTCCAAAAGTTATGCTTAGGTCATAAATATGGTCA
This sequence comes from Nepenthes alata, assembly GCA_028571085.2. Classification (NCBI taxonomy): domain Eukaryota; kingdom Viridiplantae; phylum Streptophyta; class Magnoliopsida; order Caryophyllales; family Nepenthaceae; genus Nepenthes; species Nepenthes alata. Next base: position 7,669 of record JAOVVI020004247.1, on the reverse strand, counting down.
TCGGCTAATGTGCTTTTGAGGAGCATGTTGTCCACATATACCTCGATATTTCTTTTATTTTGTGCCTCAAACATCTTGTTTATTAGCCTCAGATATATTGCTCTTACATTTTTTAGGTTAATGGATGTGACTTTGTAGTAGTATGTCCCCTAGTCTGTCATGAAAGAAGTGGGCTCTTTATCCTTGATACTCATCCGAATCTAGTTGTATCCTAAATAAGCTACTATAAAACCTAATAATTCTTACCCAGATATCAAATCTACTAGTAAATCAATTCTTAGTAATGAAAAATTATCTTTTAGATATGTCTTATTCACGTCAGTAAAATCGACACACATCCACCATTTTTCATTAGTTTTCTTGACAAGTACTATATTTGATTGCCAATCCAGGTACTGAACTTTTGTTATATTAATCTTACATTCTTTAGGCCAAAGGGTATGACTTTGTAGCAATAGGTCCCCTGGTTGGTCATGAAGAAAGTGAGCTCTTCATTCTCGAGATTCATTTGATCTAGTTGTACCCTAAATAAGCATCCATGAAGCTTAATCATACCCAAATGTCAAATCTACCAGCAGAACAATTCTTGGTAATAGAAAACTATCTTTGAGATATGTCTTATTCACGTCGGTGAAATTGACACACATTTATCATTTTTCATTGCTTTTCTTGACGAGTTCTACATTCAATAGCTAGTTTGGGTATTGAACTTTCATTATGAAGCCCACATTGAGAAGCTTTCTGACTTCCTCTCTTATGGTAATTAGCTTTTCAATGGAGTGATTCCTTTACTTCTACCTGATCAGTTTATATCCAGGATCAAGGTCTAACCTGTAGACGATAACCTTGGTCAAAATTTTTGGTATGTCTGCGGGTGTCCATACAAATACATCTGAGTTTTGCCAAAGAAAGTCATTAGTTTTTCACATATTTGACCCGATAACAAGCCTCCAATCTGTATGCATTTCTCAAACTCATTCAAATCTAACGAAATTTGGTCGGTTGAATCACTGGACTAACCTTGTTATAGGGTTGTTTCATCTCGGAGGTCAAACTCCTCAATCGGTTGATTTGAAATCACCTGATTAACTTGAGATAAGTAACATGTTCTGCCAATGACTTAGTTGCCTAGGTTCTCTCCGACTCTAGATACTGTCATAAATTTTATCTTCAAATGTGGGATTAACGTCACTATCTAAAATATAACCAAGTAGGGTCATCCTAATATGACATTATCGATTGAAGGTAGGTCAACTACTAGGAACTTGAGCATTCAAGATACTGTCATTGGATGTGGTACTAATATGACTTCTAATTGAATAGTTCCTTAGCCCGACATGGATTGATTGTCTAACCTATATAAGGATCCCTTGACTGGTCTTAATTGGTCTTTTTTTCAATTCAAGTTTAAAATATGCATCAAGGTCTAACAAATTTCTAAAACTTAAATTATCAATGAAGACTCATTTTAGTTTGTAGTTAAGAATATCGTTTGAGATGAGCACAGATACAATAAAAGGGCTAAAATATGGAGTTATTATATAAATCATATCATCGTTATTAAAGCTAATGATATTATATTTTACTCCTATCTTCTACTTATTGCTCTTAAAAGTATTCTTAGGGTAGTCTAGAACTTTATTCCTATGTGGTCTCATGGATATCATGTTCACCAGTCCGGCTGCAATCCGATTACATGCTTGATCTTGCTGCCCTAACTTATCTTTGTTGGCACTCTCGAAGGCTTGCCTTGGGTCTTTTAAGAACTTATTGAGATATCCTTTTTGAATAAGGGTCTCAATTTATTTCTACAAAGTCCAATAATCCTCGGTGCTATGATCCGAAAATTAATGGTAGAAACAGTACTTGGATTAGTCCCCTCCTTTTAGGCTCTTGAATGGTTTAGGACACTTTAGAAACTTCTTGTTCCAAATCTACGTCAGGATATTCATTCAAGTGTCATTCAAAGAAATTATGTTCAAGGGCTTGTACGCCATTCTGACACTCGATTTCATCTCGGCTACTTCCTATCATCTAGAGCAATAGAATTGTCTCCGTTTCTCTTCTTCCCTCTGATCGATCCTAGGTGGTGGTCTATGTGCTCTGGCCTTTTCGTTTCGTTGGCCCCTTCACCAGTGATGGTCTCCACTTTAAGAAAAGTCTTGGACTTTTGTTGGACCAAGTATTTAAAAAATTCACCCAACTATACAGTCGCTATGAAGGAATTCAAGTTTACCTCATCGGATAGTTTCAATATCCTTTGGGTCTCAGCATTAAACCAGGTCAACAAGTGTTGTAAACTCTCATTAGACCCTTGCCTAATGGCGATAAGTTGCCACAACTACTTTTTTTTCTTCGACTGGAGGTGAACTGCGATAAAAAGTTATTGGCTATCTCCTGAAATATTCATATCTTTGGTTGTAATTAGAAAAATCAAATTCGAGCATCTTATTTGAGGGTCAACGGGAAGTAGAGATATAAGGCCGAATCGTCCAGACCTTAGAATCCCAACATGGTATAGAAATGATCTAAATGATCCACGGGATCAGAAATTTCATCGTAGGGTTATAGAGTCAACATTTTAAACTTGCGAGGAAGTTAATGTATCATGATCTCCCTCATGAATGGTGACTTGTCTAGGTCGGCCAAATATCTATTTGTGCTTCCTCATTACAGCTGCTGTTAAATCTTTCAGAATCTCTCTTCTATCTAGGAGGTGGATGCAACACTCTTCGTATTGAGAAATATCCTCAACTTTGAATGGTTTAATAGATGTGTTGGGCTTGTCGGCTATAGACTTTCCTCGGAAGAGTACTTCATGATGCTTCGTCTCAAGTTAAAGGTTTCACATCATCTCAAGAATAGCATTGATTCCACTGTTCTGAGCTTTTATCCCGTGCTTTAAGATTTAATCAACCTCCCAGCTAAGTTTGGGTCCTATCGCCCCGGGCTTCTTAAGCCTCAAGGTCATCAAACCATAGAATCACCTTCTTGGTTGGTAGTTTTTTCCTCATGTTCCTTCTTTTAGATGCAGAAGTTTAGGAGTTAGAGGATAGAGCCCCCAGTGGGTGTCCCTTCAATTTAGTCCAAATGGTCCGGAGGACCTTAGACATTTTGTCCACTTGGGCTATCAGTGTTTCCACATTTATATTCATATTTAGATGAGTATTTCTATGGCTACCCTCTGTCAGGTCATTACCATGAGAAATGACACCCTTTGGTGGCATGCTAGTTTGGGTTCTGGTGTTGGTTATGTTTTCTCTCTCAATAAGGTGGCTTGATTGTCAATTATTTACAGATGATACCAATGATGTATCTCGAGAATCCAGATTAATGTATGAATTAGGGAGCCACCTTGTCGCGCTTGAGGGTTCAAATGAAAATATATCTGATTTTTGTAACTCTAAATTTGAATCCTGTGTACCACAATAAACAAATAAGATGTAAGAGGTATACGAAAGTCGCTTCCCAGTATATCCTCTAATGTTCAAATTAGAAATCTTTCTATTCAGATAAGAAAAATGTAAGAAAATGGATGCGAGTATTTAGAGAGAATGGAAATGAGTATACTATGGAGGGTAATGCTCCTTTATGTGCACTCGACTGGTAGAGTGGCTTTAGTTTTTATACACTCGTTTCGATGAGAGGCTTGTGTATATGAGCACTTGTTTGGATGAGTGCCTTTTGTAGCTTTTTCCTCTTGTCATCATTGTTTAGACTCTATCATCGACCCCATTTTTTGGGGGGAGAGGTTGTAGTTATAGTAAGAAGTGCCATTTGGTTGTCGAGCACCTAGAATCAATACGTGGGTATGTGCCACTTCATTTCAATAGTGAGGGGTGTTACTCACATGTGTAATGACTACCTCCATTCAATAGTAGGACCACCTGACTTCCAACTATTTGTTCAACTCAGTTGTCGCCTATATTCGACTTTTAAATGGCTCATTATGATTTTTTAATGCCTAACTATTTAGGTTGTACTCCTTGGTTCATGTATTGGTGTGCCATTTGCCTGGTTATGAGATGTCTTCTGTTGGGCTATTAGCATTTGGGCCTTTTTTTCACTTCCGGGCCTTTTTTTCACTTCCGTATTGGGTCAGTCCTTGCCTAGTCATACCCATCACCCTAAATCAAAATTTATTAGAATCTAAAAAAAAAGAAACTTGTTCTTCACACCCAGTTAGATCTTAATAACAATAAATATCAAGATCTTAAAAATCTTAACAAGTTATTATATGAACAAATCAAGACCCTTTAAAATGGACCTTAAAAGACAAAAAATGATCTAAAAATATTTTGAAGTGTAATGAAGAAACTTGATCATTTATTTGGTCTAGTTAAAAAATATTAGAAATAAAAAGGGTATTGGCTATACTGAAGGTATGATAAACGCTAACATTAGCTCTAAAACCAATTCTGTTTTGACAACCACAATCCAATAAAGAATTCAACTAAAAGACATGTACAATAATAATCAAATAAGATGACCAAAAATAGTAATTTTAAGAACCTATCATGGAAACAACCCAACTCTATCTCCAAATTTATTTCTACGTGTCATTGGTGTGAAACAATTCGTTATATTTGGTTGTACTATTATATATCTCATATTCGAAATGAGCCTAATCAAAGCAAAAATGTTAACTTTTTTGTAAAAGAAATTAGGTATTTGAAAGATTAAGTTACTAAATTAACTAAGAAAATTAATTATGAAAAGATGGTGTGGATAAAAAAAGTGATCTTACTTACCAAAAAATAGCATTGTCCATAAAATAATTATATATATATATATATATATGGCATCTGAAACGTGCTTGTCTCTTGCTCATGCATTACTCCTCTTGTGCTCCAGCAGTTCTCATACACCTGAAGCATTGTTCAGTTATGCCTAATTGGAAATTATCTAGAACTCGGGCGTATTTTGTCTAGAATCATTCATGCTTGATGTGCCCCTCCAAATCACCCATGTGTAGTTGGTCCAAAATATTAGTATATGAATTATACCTCTCTTACACTCATGCACAATTTCATCTGCCTGAAGCACGCTTGATTCATACTCGTGTCAATCTATAGTGCTCTATTTCTCCTTGTATTGTTAATATGTAGCCAACTCTTTTTACTCTCTCTTCACATTTTTTGTCAACTTTCTCATCACTCTCCCTCTCTATCTCCAATTTAGTAGATTTACACATTTTTACTGAAATCTCAAGAGAATCAAGGATATGTTTCCGTATTCTCTTCTCTCCCTCAAGCTTTTAGGTCTTCATTTGCTACAGAGAAATGGATTGCAATAGAAGAAAAATTGACAACATTAAAACTACCTTCTTAGGAATGTCTATTTGATATCTAAAAATTGCTCAATAATAGTCGGATAAGTAGGAAATATTGGAATGAACGAAAAACATTTGGATAGAGTTAAACCTAAGCATTGGCTAGGTAAATGTTCAGTAGTAAGAGTAGTCATGAATTTGGAGACCATCTCTATGGGAATGGTGAAGAGAGGGCCTCAATTGGTAGAAAAGCCCACAACCCCTTGGGGTTACCTTGCACTTGGAAGAAGAAGTAAATAAATAAATAAATATAATGATAATTTAATTATTTGTCACTGTAACAAATATGAAAGAAAATAGAATTAGTTTCTTTTGTCTTTACAAAAAAAAAATATGAGTAATTAACTACATCACATTAACTAAAAAAAACCTTTTATAATAAATTATTTATTTAAAAAAATTAATAAACTTAACATAAAGGTAGAAAAAGAAATAATGTGATAGCTAGGCTACACAATGACAGCAGCATTGTCATCTCATTTAGTGAGATTTACCATACTTGGCTACAAATCTTATTGGATTTTATCGTAGTTTATAATATTTGGTTATAAATCAGAAATTCTTTGTGGTTCTTTTTGTATTAAATGGTCCGATGTGGAGCTCACTTGTATTTTGGCCATCTCCTCTTTAAGATTTGGGTTTATCTTTCCCTAAATCTATAGGAGTTCTTTTCTTGGACGCTTTCCAAGGTGGGTTTGGGTTTGGATATTCATTTCCCTTATGTAGTGTATCCAATTTGTGCCTCTTACGAACACATCCTTATGTTTCACTTTTAGATGGCATCATCCAAGAAATCTATCAAAAAAATCCATGTAGTGGCACCTCCCCTAAAACGGACTACTTTATCAATGCCGCTGTGAAAGATCTCTTTTGTAAATGAATAAAACAACAATAGCTCATCTTAGAATGAGAAGTTGACCTCGTTTTTTGATATCAATCCATTTCTTCTATCTTCGTTGATTGATATTGGGAACCGGTCCTCTCTAACTTTATTTCTCCCTCTGTCCTCCTTATTTAAGAATCTTATACTAGTACTTACAATATTGGCAAAGAGTCCAATTACTTCTCTAACTTCTTAGAGAGAGCACCCTTCGTATCACTCAAGAGGTGATAGTGAGCTCTCTTCATCTTCCAAGGGTGCCCTATCTTGTTTGCCCTTTGCATGGAAAATCATTTGAAACTAAATATTTCATTCTTTGGAGACTCGTAATGTGTTAGATTATTCTCAATTTCTCATGCCAGAATATGCCTCTCTCCCTCTTGACAAGGCCCTCTTCTTATATACTCTCATTCTTGGGAGGTCACTTGATCTTTTATTTTTTTTATCTCTACTCATATATAATTTTTGTCTCTATGAATAACAATGATGATAATTTTTTCCACGATCGTCTCATTCAACAGCTAATAATAGGTCTTAGGATGTCTTTTTTGGACCTCTCTTGTGTACCTCTTGGTAAGCTTATTAATCATACGATGTATGATCAAAATTAGGCATACACCCGTCATCACTCCTTAGAGCATCCCAATTCGATAAATGAGCCATATATGGATGCTGGTCCTTCTCAGTTTGCTCCTGGACACTTTGAACCACATTTTGTCCTCCTTAACCATCTCTTTCTCCATTATCATGGGTCAACTCTCCTAGATATTTAACCAACTAGTCACAATGAATGCACACACACATCTTATTTTTTTCAAATCAAATCAGATAGAGTCTCATATTCTCAAAGGCTTTTGATGGATTGATACCTAGCTAGATGCCTAGAGGACTAGATGAGGGACACTGTGGATCAACCCTTTAATGAGTTATGTTCAATGTGAGCAATGATCACTTTGATGCTAATTGATGCACTTTCGTTGGTCATTTATGACCAAAAGGGGAAGAAAATTTAACTCAAGAGAAAGTCACATAACAAAAAAAAAAGGGAGAAATACTAAATAAAATAGAAAGCAAAAAAAGGGAGCACATTTAAAAAAGAAAGAGAAAGTACATTAAAAATGATTAGGGAGAGTAGAATATTTTACCATTACATATGTATTTCTTGGCATGTTAGTTTATACTTATAATTGTACTAGAATATATTCTTCTATAGATGCGTTGTAATATTTTTGCGGTCTATTTTGCATATATTTTCTATAAATGCCATAATTATAGTTGGTCGGGAATAACATGAGTTATTATCTTTCACAATTTAATATTCAAGTTCACTTGTTATTTGTTTAGGAGTAAATTTTTATATACCCGGGTTCCTTCTTTGTGGTGTCTAAACTTGTGAGTATTTTTTTTTGTTTCTTCTTATTTATAAGAGATTTTATCATAGAATTGTCAAATGAGAA
>JAOVVI020004246.1:0-17879 GCA_028571085.2 Nepenthes alata | reverse complement strand
CATTCCTTTTGATTTTAGTTCACTCCATTTCCAACTTCAAATTTTCAATCCATCAAAATTTTCATAAATTCAATTATATCAGAAGTTATCTTTAATTTCTTCTCTAAAAAGGAAATTACTATTCGTCTGATAAAGAATAAAAAATATATATATTAAAATTTGGATGGATGAAATAAGAAATAATATTTTATTTTACTAAAGAAGTCTCATAACTCTTTCATGTCTTCGTCACCTTGTAGTGTCACTTAGTTCGACGACCCACTCGTATTAAGGATTTAGGGATCTTACTTTTATTAAAAAGATAAATATGTTATTTTAACTGTTAAAATTTAAATATTAAATAATATTGATGCATTTTTAGATTCGAATTTTGAACAGATTCGTGCTGATCCGATTGACTGTTCCGGCTCCGTTCACCTAGTTGGGATCCTACACACCACTAAACAAACAGGAGGACAGTGTGCCGGCGGAAACTTGTCCCACTGAAAATACTCCGACGCTCAAGTCAGTAAACATCCTTCGAAATCTGGGAAGGTAACTGAAAATGAGAATTGAGAGGGAGAGTGTAAGAGTGAGTCGGTTTCCAGATGAAAGAGAGGTAATGCCGTCTTTTGAATCTGGATGGTGGTTGAAAGTTGTAGACCTCTGTCAACTGGAAGAGCGTCTGTATGTCTTTGATTTGTGTTCTTTCTCTCAGTGCGTTTGGATGCTTCGCTGAGAGAGAGAGTAAAAGAATGCGTAGTCGAGAGCGTATGTTTTTTTTATGTATAGCAGAGAGTCGTTTGTCTGTGTAGTAGAAAGTGTAGTAGTAGGCGTGCCCTGAGTGAGGACTCTACGGCTAATTTTAATGGCGGCAGGGTGATCTTCCTTAGTTGGAATGTGTAATCCCCTGTGCGATATTTAGGCGGCCTTCCTTGTGAGAAAAGCACGAGTTGTCTAATTAGCTCGAATTGTTTCCTTATCTGGCGAGTAGTGGCTTTCCAAATTTTTTGCCTTCCTTTAGTATATATTACCGTTAGAATGTTCTAGTTGGTTGAAATTGGGAAGATCTGGCGCATTCCTTATGGGAAAGGCGCCGATCTTATCAATGTCTTTTTTTTGGAGCCGATTGGACTTATAAAAGGCGTAGAGTTAGAAAAAGAGTCGTTGCTAACCGCCTGTTGGAGCGTGGGCTCAAATGGGCCAGGCCCATGAAAAGCATTTTTATTTTTGGGCCTGCTACTACATTGATTACGGTCAACGCTTGAGTTGACCGTCATGAGCATAAATTGGACGCACGCCTGTGCCTTAGTCGGTCAACGCTGGTGTTGACCGTCAAACGCGTGTTTAGGCCTTTCAGGATTTGGACCTTCATTGACTATTGGGCTAGCCCAGTTACAGCATACCCATCAAATATAATTTAAATACTTATTTTTATTAAACTTTATTGAATAATAAATTTAATATTCAATAGATATTAATATTATAAATAATTTTATATATAAATATCTTTAATATTTTTTTTATTTTAAAATCTTGACCATTAAATTTTAATTTAATAAATATTGTATCTTTTTTCATGGGTTCATACTGGGATTTTCCGGTAACAAAAAATGCACACAACTAATATAATGAAAACAAACCCCTAAATTTTTCATTAATTATTGACCACAAAACATAATGAAAGCGTAAGAAACCAAATCACTCAACTAGATACATACAAATTATACGGTAAAATTTAATATTAAAAATCTCCTTCAATTAAAAAAAAATTTATGGGATAAATTTTAAATAAATCAACTATAATATTATCTGATAATAAATATAACCCCTTCCATATCCCTTCAATATAATTAGAGTGAATGACGGTTCCATCTAAACCTCAAAAATATTTTACAAATCATAAGAGAATAATGTACAGAGAAAACGAGTAACCAAAGTGGAAACATGTCCTAAAAACAAACAAAAGCAATGCAATAAGTTTATTGAAGAACAAAACTTGTATCGGACCTCAACCGAATACTGAAATCGTTCATCATTTCTTTTTTTCTCTCTTCTCTATCATTGTGCAACACATTTATGTTGAAAATAATATATCTTTTTAACCTAAAGTTATGTAAATTTTTATACTTAGAGCAGCCATTTAGACACAATTTAACGTTCAAATGTTAAATGCAAAAATTCTAATTGACGCACTTGCACCTTTCAAGCGAGTATCAGACTTGCCTATTCTATCCCAAGTATGCATAGGAGCTCATCGTGCATCTATTTGGTACAATTGCTTCTAGTTTATTGGAAATGATTTTTTTTCGAATGAATTTCATGCGAATGTCGTAAAAATTTTTGGTAAATTTCGTCTCTTGAGCGATCCTTGCATGAACAATGTATGACCTTTGCCTAACATTTTCGTTGGAGTGCTCCTCGTGTGAAAATTACACATCCTCTAAGAATCCATACAATGGGTATGAGGTTCAAAAAAAAGTAACTTAATATTCAATAGTTTAGAGCAAAAGTGATACAAAAATGGGAAAATAGGAGATAAAAGAAGAAAAAGATAGGCAAAGGGGCAAAGGGGGAGAAGCATAGAAGAGGACAAAGAACAAGGATAATAAATATTGTCAAGGTAAGAAAGAAAAAAATATAATATCTTAATATTAACTCAATTTATTAATAACTCTACCAGTAAAAGTATAACCATTATATCAATGCACGTTATTCATAGGTCAATTAAGAAACACATGTATTTTTAATTAATAATGACCTATAATAAAAAATAATAAAAATATAATACATAATTTCTTAAATATCCTATGAACTATCCAAATTATTAAATTTTAGGATCTTTTAATATATTATAAAATATGAAAACAAATAAAGTTGAATCTCTTTATTGTGAAAACAAATATTTATAAAATTTTGGTGATATCCGTATCAACTCTTTTAAAGAGGCAAAAACTCGACTCCATCAAGTAAGATTTCTATCATTAATTTTCTAACTACGAGATAAATAGTTGTACAACATTCCTACAATAACTATAGGCATGTATAAATGGTGGTTGAAATCTAATTGCTCCACCACCTTCTCTTGGGTGAGTGGAACTCAGCCTCGATGATGGTCGATTCTGCTGACTTTAATAGTTCCAAAGTGTTTAAAGCTAGCTACTCAAGTATCCCTCTAAAAATCAAGTGTACTCTAAATCCAATTAACCAATACAGCAAATAATGATGTGTTGAACCTTTATATCTCAAGTAAATATAATTTACTTATTTAAAATAATATTAATTTTATCTTTTGTGCCAACAATGTTAATAATTATGTTTGAGTGTAAAAGTTTCAATATTTAGTTCATTTGAAAAAGTATAAATGGATTATTTGATGGGTTGAATATTTGGTTCATTAGAAATCAAGTAACCAAGTTATCAATATTAAAAGTATAATGAAAATTGAAATGATATGGAGTGTCAATAATATCAGTATTAATTTAGTTAGAGCCATCCCATATGTGACCTTTAAAATCAGTACAATCCCTAACAATAGGTCAATTACAAACTCTATCTCCCACTTGAGGGGGGTACTCCTATAGCTGCTTTGAAAATAAGTTTACAAAATCTCACACAATAATAATGTAACACCCCGAATAATTTTAATTTTATTATTTAATTGGGATAATTATTTTTAGTGATTTCAGACATAAAATTTCGTAATTCGAATTGAACATATAAGCTTAAAGTATATGGACCGTTGAATTGAGTTTAGATAATTAGTCATAATAAATTTAGAGTATTTGGATTGGTGGATTGGATTTAGATTAAAGTTTAGAGTTAAATAGAAATTTTAATTAATTTTTAAACCAAATTGAATAATAAATATTTATCAATTAAAATTTAATTTATTAATATTTGTTGACTGAAAATATAATTAATTTTTAAAAAATTAAAATATTAAAAATTTAGATTAAAATTTTAAATATTATTGTAGTGGTAGTTCGATAACTAATTAAATAATTAATAATATACTGTGTAATAAATTAGTATATAAATATATGTATAGATATATATATATATATAAATGTAAGTATAATAATAATAATAATGATAATAATATCAACGGAGGAAAAAGGAAATAAAAGGAAAAGGAAGGAAAAGCAAAGAAAGAAAGAAAAGAAAATGAAAGAAAGAAGAAATAAATGAAGGAACGGAAGAAGAATGGAAGGAAGAGAAGAGGTAGGAAGGGAGGAAAGAAAGAGAGAGACAGAAGAGTGGTGCAGTAAAGGAGGCAAAAAATCGGGCCCCAAATGGAAACTCATCAAAACCCTAATCGATCCCTTCGTTATTTAAGGGACATTGGTGTTGGGAAGGGGGAAGGGGGTTGCCGCCACTAAACCCTAGCCATGAGTTATGCTGTCACTGCCGCTGCTAACTGTCGTCGTGAGTGGGGCTGAAGCCACTGCTTCTGTCGTCATTGGTTGGTGTCGCCGCCGTCGTTGCCGGATGAAGACACGAAACTGAGGCAAGTAAACTTCCACCTTGCAAAATGAATTCTTCCTTCATGTTTATTATTATCAAACTTATGATTTCATGTTGGGATTTGGGAAAAAATCGATAAAAATCAAGGGTTGCAAAATTTGAGCAACCGAATGCAGGGCCACAGTTCTGTGAGCAATCGGTCGATCTCTTGGGCTCAATGATGAAATGGGGAGTTGGGGATTCTGTCTCAGGGAGTTCTAAGCATAGATTTTACTCGTTGTACCCCTGATTATGGGATGTAAGTTGGCCATGGAAATGGAGCACCGTGCTCTATTTTTGGGTTCCTGTCGAGTCTAGCGACCCAGCAACGGAAAGAACAGTTAGATCCCGATGATTTATAAGATAACCTTTCCCTCCCTTCATTGATGTTGATTCTCTCATTTCCTACCGTGGAATTGGTAAATCGCTGGTACTGTTGACCGATTTGAGAAAAATAGAATATCGGCTCTAGACGATGGAGACGGAACTGTTTCAGGGGCTTAGGCTGAATTGGAACATAATAGCTGATGAATTTATGCTATAAAATTGAATGATTTCTTGTGAATGATGAAAAATTGGAGCTTCTCTCATCGCTCGTGATAATCGGCATACGGCTGAGAGAACAGAGCATCCGACTCTAAGGTGTGAGTTATGTAATGGAGGTGGTGGGGAGTTGAATGGCGACTCGGGTGCGAGTGCATGGTGCGGTGTGGTGCTACTGCCGTGCGCCGCAGCTAGTGTGTGTGTGCAGGTGTGGCATGTGTATATAAGAATAAATATATATAGGTATATTCGTGCTGTGTGGGTATACATATATGTGTGTGAGTGCTGTGTTGGCAGAATTTATATGTGGCAGAATATATGGTTGTGTGTACTGTGCTCGGTGCGTGGGTAAACTCTCGGGTAGCAGGGTAGGTGTTGGATACATACATATATGTGTGTGTGTGGTTGTCATATATAATTACAGCAGAATGTGTTCATGTAAATTATACATGTGAGTTGGTATGCTAAAAATACTAATAGTCGGTTACTTGATTTTTTCTGTACCTAATTGAGAAGTCCGATGAAATTATTCTTCGCGTTAACTTTGTTGGCATGCGTATATCTTATTGGCACTCTACGGATAAGTAGAGGAGAGTATATGAAGACTTTATGGTAACCAGACGAATGGATGTTTGTGAGACCGTAGAGTAGTCTATACGTTTTTCATACCAATTTCATTTCGAAGGTTGAGATCGTTGATATTGAGGAGGGATGCTTATAACCTAGAGACCATTATAGAAGTTGATATCATGGATATCATTTGGTGAGGGGTATCATGGATGGTATGGTATGCTACGGGTACAGCCTTTGGAAGGACTGTAGAGGTAATTAATACCATGTGTAACCTCATTGCATTACCTAACCGTTGGGAGTATAAATATACGGCATTTGATTAACTATGGTAGATTAAAGTCCAAAGAGATTCTTATTATCTTGTACAGTGGTGACCTCAAATTGAGCTGATAATCAAATCATTGTTATCTCGTACAGTGAGTCGAGAAGGATACTTATAACTTAATAACCATCGTAGATGATGATATCTGATATATCATTGGCGAGGGGTATCGGAGATGGTATCGACATGCTACAGGTACAGTCTCTGGAAGAACTGTAGGGGTAGTAGGATACTATGGATAACCTCGTTGTATTACCCAACTGTTTGAGGTATAAATACACGACCTTTGGTTCACTATGGAGACTTCTTTCATTCATACAGTTGTGACCTCGTATTGAGTTGATGATCGGTTTCGATGTAATTCATATTGCTTCTTGATATCCGATTGTTCACATGACTTTTGTTTTGTAAACACGATATGTTATTGAGTTTCGGATAGTAGTTGGCATATCACCTGTTATTATTAATTTTATTCATTATTTGATCATCCGATATGCTTTATTGTACTCATCTATTGTTGGTTATTTTTACTTGTTGAGCATTTGGCTTACTCTTGTGTCTTATTGGTTTCAGAGTAGACAAATTGATAGCAGAATAAAAGAGATCGAGTGTTATTGTATAGACTCCAAGTAGAGGTGATCTCAGAAATCGAGGCTCTCAGGATAGAGATTTAAGGTTTTTGTTGGTTCTGCTACTATTCGACGTTTATTAGATTTTTATTATTAGGATTGATATTTTGGATATCGATATTATTGAAGTTATTTATTATTACTATTATGGATATTAAATTAAAGATACATTTATAAGGTTCATTAGTGATATTTTTAATGATGTTGAGTTCATTGATGATGTATAATTGATAATTTCGGATGATTCGATATTTTTCACCATGACGGTTCGGGTTAAATTTGGGGATCCGAGCTCGAGTCGTCACAAATAATGTCTTCAAGTTGATGCTCACTCTATGGCATCGTAGATACAAACATAATGAAGCCATGCATGACTCCCAATCCCTCAAAACTCAAACTCAGGAATGCTAGGGATAGTGAAGCTCACTACCTCATGGAGACAGTTCACAATTAGATAGAAAAGAAATATTGATTTTCAAAAAATAACACTATGAGAAATACAAAATTTGTTATTATCAACATCATAGCATACAAATATTTTATGACAAGCACTATTGCTTTGAAAAGGCACATTAAATAGGTTTAGCGACAAAGTTGTGGCACTCATAAGGATGGATGTGAACAAAGTAGACACAATAAAAATTAGACAGATAGTCATAACTTAGATTAATACCAAACAAAAAAATATGGATAATTGAACCGCAAGTTTGGGAATATAGACAACTAATCAAATATACAACTATAGATATGGCTTCCGCTCAGATTCATAGTGGAACAAACGATTGAAGCAACAATATAAGAATGACATTCAAAAGATGCCATTTCACATATTCGGCGGCTCCATTTTTGTTGAGGGGTATAGGGACAAAATTACTGAGAGATAATGTCCCGTCGCTGTAAAAAAGAGTTTAATTCTCAATATGTATATTTATCTCTATAATCAAAACATGGTATTTTAATGCATGTAAAAAAAATGTGTTTCGATAAAAAATAAATGCTCAAAATATCGAAAATACCTTAACTTTAGATCCAAGAAAGTAGATGTAAGTGAGTTCACTAGAATTGTCAATATCACAAAATATTGCTACTTATGATTCATGTCCCAAATGGTATTATGAATAATTTCAAAACATGTAGAGGTTTGGTGACCTTGTGAAGGAAAAGATAGAAATTTTGCTTTTGCCATATCTATAATATATACAATTGACAGATATATCAAAAGATATAATTTTTTTTATTACTCAAATAACCATGTCTCAAATTAGGGTGACCAATTTCTAATGCCACAAATGTCTATCATAAGTAATACTAAACAATTGACATATGTAGAATGAGAATAGAAAATTTTTGAAGAGGAAATAATTGTTTCTCCTTCAAAATCACATGTCTCAGATGATCAATTCTACATATAGCAACCATTTCAATTAAAGTGACTAGCACAGGTTTCACTTTACAATATATCGGATACATTTACCAAATTAAAATTTGACCTGACAAATTTTAAAATAAATTATTAGATCTTCTAACATGGATTATATGCATTTAAACCAAAATAAGGCTTCAAAGGTATGTGAATCATTATCTGAGTCATTTTTTTAATACCCAAGTCACTAAAGAACTAACTAAACTAAAATACTTGAGATTTAGATGTGTTATGAGATTGTCTAGAAGAAAAAAATTATCTAAAAAATATGTTCCTAAATTTTTTATGTGCAGGTTTAAATATAGCGGAACTTATATCTTTAATAAGTATTTTGGATTATTTTAGGCAAAAATGAGCCTACAAAAAAGCTAAGGATTCTTTTGATTCTTTCGTTATTAACACACCCAATGCTAGATTATGAAGTTTTTATGTTAAGGGGCTTTGTATCGATGTGGTCCTACCTTTCGTGTGTGGGGTAACCTTTTAAAAATTATTAATCGTTTTTCTTTTGATGAGTAATAGTCAATTATTCAATTATAGTTCTTTTTTTAGGAACTTAGTATGTTTTATTGAGAGATTATTATTCTTCTAAAAACTTAATGACTTTATCGAGCAATTGTTCTTTATATCTAACTTTCACGTTTTTAAAGATGAATTTAATATATTATAAGTAATTATGAGTCTTAATCATTTTTATTGAGTAATTCCTACAGAGTGGTTTTATCTTCAAAATCAATTCTCATGATGGCATGTTTTAGGCCATTGTTGAAGTTGCTTCAACTGACGAGCGTCTAGCTGACTGCAACTGTAATATCTCGAATCCTAATTTAGATTATTTTAATATACATTGTGATTTTAGATATTTTGAATGTGGTAAAAATAAATTAAAATATTATAAAATTTTAAAAAATGATCGAAATTGTACAATTGCATCCGGAGCATGCCCATGTTGTAATCTGAATACCGATTTGGATTTTGGAATAAAAAAAGGAAAATAAAAAATATAATAATAATAATAATAATAATAATAATAATAGGATAAAAAAAAGAAGAGAAGGAGAAGGAGATAGGAGGGATTAGGGTTCGCAGGAGGAAGATGGAAGAAGTAGGAGGAGGAGAGGGGAGAAGGGAGAGGCGGCGGCGATGGTGGTTGCTAGTGAGACCGTAGTAGTCCCAGGCTGAGGCAGCGGCGGCGTGGTGCGGTGCAGGCAGCCACACTAGGAGAGAGAGAGGCAGCTGAGCAGCAGCGGCGATGCAGGCGGGGCAACGTCGGTAAAGCCGGTGATGGCCACGCAGGCGACAGCAACAGCGGCAGCAACGCGGGAGGCCGACGGAGAGGGGAGAGAGAGGGCAATGCGCAGTTTGCCCGTGAGGCAGGAGAGAGAGGCCCAATTTGTGTGCTTCGGGATATCATTTCTTCAGATTTATAGAGTATAATATCAAGGCAAATATCTTCTAATCCTACTTTTGGTTTGATTTAATTTCTGATATATTTTGACTACTGTTAGAAATTTTACTAATATACATGTATTTTTATATATACTAAATTTATTAATTATGTACATGCATGTATGTTTTACTTATCGTGCGGTGGTTTTATATAGGTATTTATGATTTTAAGGGTTTTCAGACACCCGGACAGTATATATATATTTATGTATCCGTATATTATAAAACCATGAATCAAGTTGTGCATTGGTCCACATGCATGCTGTCGGGGTAGGGTCACTATGGGACCATGACGGCTCGAGACCTGATGGGTCGTATGTGATCCGAGACACGAGATATTGGTACCACTTCCGATGAGGAGGCTTAGTCCCAACAAGGACGTATGTGACATATTGTCTCACTTTTACTGGCAGGAAGGTTGAGACGTTTAGTAACTAACCTGTCTCACTGTGTATTTAAATGACAACTATCGTAAGAAATTGACGGGATAATATATTCGGACATCCTAATATATATAACTAAAACTTGATGTTGTAACCAAAGTTGCGGGTAGTAAAATATAATGAGTAAGTTCCTAATCAATAGGAGATAGAGTATATGGATGGCCTTGAACTACTAGTATAAACCGTAGCCGAGCCTTGAGCTGCTGGCTTAAATCACAGCCGGTATAGCCGTGATTATCGGATGAGGGTAACCTTTCCTCAAATTGGTTTTCTTGATATTTGGTTCTCCGATTTCATGTATGCTTTGTATTTCTGCATGTATTTGGGTGAACTGTGAATAGAGATAGGTGATTTGGCCAACGGATGGGCGATAGAATGTCTTATACGTATTAATGTGTTAAGCCCCATAATATATTTTATATTTATATGTTTTGGTTCCGGTATTTCTTTTGATTTCAGTATATGATATATGAGATTTAGATTCGGACAATGGTATATATCTCACACGGATGTGGTGACGGTCACGATTATGTAATGTGACCTCGAATCATATAATATGATATCGTTTATAAGATTTTACTGGATTGTTATTTATTATGAATAAGTCTCAGAGGAACTATTTGATACAAAAGATAATTTAGTACGAGATATCTCATCAATTTTCAGAGATTTCACAGACCTTGTATTTTGTTTTTATACGGTTGTGATCGTTATCCCTTCCCTCTGGTTTATATGCACCGTTTATATATATACGATACTTGATGAATTTTAGGCTCGCGTTTTTATATTTTATCTCTTCAAATTAATGGCATGGATATACTTGTAGGAGTTCGGACGTGATCTGTCACAATATATCTGTGACAGACCGGGTTATTTTCTTTAATAACCTCCGTCAAATCACATAGAACAAATGCCCATGATTAATAATAGAAACTTCTATAGAAAATCGTGTAGAATTTTCTCTATAATACGGACATTAGCCAAAATATAAAACCTGTAATAAACCTGTACATCAATTATATAACTTCAACACAGCCGAAATTTCATCCAAATCAACTTTGACTGATACAAACTCCAATATCCAGGTGAGCATAACAATCACACATGATCCAAAATCTGCCACAATTGTTACACATGGTATCAATGTCATAATTCTAGTATGACGTTGGTTCAGATAAGATGCCACTAGGTACACTATTAAATCATATAAACCTGCAGAAGTAATTAAATCCAATTAAAATAGTAGAAACTAACTACAAACACATTATCATCATTACCGTTAAATATGATCATTAAAGTAATACAATGGCTCCAAAAGTATAAAATCACAAAACTAAACCTTCTAGCTATCCATCAGAACTTTGAGCTCCTTCGACTTCAAATCCTCTACCCTGACTAATCAGGTATAAGCCTGCACTAATCTAGAGACAAGAAAAGTAGTAAAAGTGAGCTAAAAACTCAACAAGTGCAATATATATATTGACGACATGCACAATTTCATATTCGAAACAGAATAATACATATATGAAAGATAAAGGTATATATGAGATTTAATCCATACTTTTAAGAAGGAACGCTTTCATGATTCGTTCCATATTTCCTTAGTTCGTTTCCTTGTCAGTTCTTTAATTATCAATTCATTACTGAAACTTATTTAGTTGAGGGACCGGAGCCAATAGGCCCTATTGACCAAAGGAGCAGTCGGTCAATACTCAGATTGTGTGTACCTACACAATCAAAAGTTTTTCTCCTCCTATTGTAGACCCAAAGGCTGGCCGTCTACATATCAACTCTATAGACGGGGCCATAATCATTGCCGCAACGGTATTTATACAGACAACGATATTCCACTATAATATATTAAAATATGTTAAAGAATATCACCCGCTAAACGCGGTTAGAATATACGATCAGAGTAATCCTTAAACTTCCATCGTGGTATTAGGGTATGTCAAAGTTTATTATCCCTAATCCTCAATCCAAGTTTCTTATTTCTTTAGAAAAATCTACTCTTAAGTACATAATTCTTTCATTTTCACACTGTTGGAGAACGTATTCGTATTCGTATTCATATTCGTATTCGTAATTTCTTCTTTTGAAGAACAATTTATGGGTCATTCACTTAATTGCAGAATTTCATTCATCATCAAGTTTCCTTTTTCCATAAGCATATTTTAATAAAGTTTTTCGTATTTCCTCGTTAGTTTGGGTCCTCACCTGTTCTTAATTCCATACTTAATTTTCATATTCATCATGAGTTTAGCTCCTCACATGTTCATTGTTCACGTTCATAGTTCATGCACAAATCGCTTGGAGCTTAGAAGGATTTAAAAATTCTTTTTGATCATGCCAAACAAAATCCTTAAAGCTTCTGATTGTTAATTCTTTCGTAGATGATTCATAACATGATTTTTTTGAGACGTTCGAATCATTGTATTCATAAGACATTCATAATACATCATATAAATAGAACAATTAGGAAATTCTTACCATAACAAGCCTATCATGTCTCGAGAGCTTTCAGGTGACAGATTTCCTTGCGCTTTCATGCATCATAATTCTTGGGTATTAGAATCATGCATAATTACGATTATTTCGGATAAGATTTCAAGAGAGGCATGGGTTAGGGTTCCAAAGAGTATAAAGCCATATAAAGCTACCAATTCGGACACCCGATAGTCAAATTGACTTATTCATGGTGCGGGTATTGACATTCTAGAGCCTATTTATCCATAAATTTGAATTTAATCGGTTAATTCCTCCAAGCCGTGGGTTTAGTGTTCCTTGTCCGGAAACGGGTTAAAACTACAAATTCGAGTATAAAATTCATACAACCACTTTCCCATATCATGGGTAACCATTATCTAAGGCCAATTCATGCATTAAACTCATTATAAGTGATCAAACGTGGTCCGGACACACCTAGGGTTCCGGCAAATGGGTTTTCACATAATACCACCAAATCGGATATCCAATTAATAAATTAACATACCTAGGTTATGGGTAATGATAATCTAGTCCCAAATTAAGCAAAAGCCCCAATGATTCACGGGTAAAACCGGCCTGGGTGCAGGTGAACAGTACCCCGCGCAGGAGCTAGGGTTTTTAGATTGCGATATGCTACTCTAAACTTGATATTTGGACATAATTTTGATATATTATCATGTTTAGGTAATGGGCAACATATTATATAAATCTATTCGGGTATCAGAATAAGGATACCCAAAAATACGAAATAAAAGTGTATGAAAATAAAAAAGGAGAATATGAGTGTACTTGTCTCAACCAAATTTATAACTTTTTCAACTAGCTTGAAGCTGGAATTGGACCGAAGACCTCAGTTTTTCCCTCTTTTCCTTTGTGTGGCTTATCCCC
The DNA here is from genome assembly GCA_028571085.2 of Nepenthes alata. Taxonomy (NCBI): domain Eukaryota; kingdom Viridiplantae; phylum Streptophyta; class Magnoliopsida; order Caryophyllales; family Nepenthaceae; genus Nepenthes; species Nepenthes alata. The sequence goes on along the minus strand of JAOVVI020004246.1, from coordinate 4,637 downwards.
GCGCTGTCGAGTCACCTGCGACCACCGCCACCTTGCCCGCGTGCCACCGTCGCCAGACAACTGCCACCGGCCACCCATGCCACCTCCAACGACGTCTTCCTCTCTCTCTCGCGCGAAACCCTCTTCTCCCTAAACCTCCTCAGCCTCTTCCGTTTTTATTTTCCTTCTGCTTTAATAACATTATTATTATTATTATTATTATTATTATATTTTCTTTAATTTAAAATCTAAATCGATATTCGGGCGCATTTCAGACACTGGCCCAATAAATCCAAACATCATCTAAAATTCATAATAAACATCCTCTAAAATTTCATAATACTTAATTTATTTTTCTCACTCCAAAATTATCTAAAATAATAAATAGTTTTAATTAATTTAGATAAAAATTTGAGATGTTACAATATCTCTATCGATGAATGAAGATATGTATATTGGGTATATTTCTGATCTCGATGATATGTTATGGTTATTGTTTATAGTCAAATTATGGTCTTGATCATTGTATAAAAAATATTAGAGTTATTGCTTTATATTGATGAGTTGTTATATATTTAGATACCTCCCTTGCGATATTTGGATAGCAGGTCATGTATTTTGTTGTCCGAATTTATATTTGATGATATCTTATGTGGATTTTATTATATTGTATCCTATATGTGTATAGATTGTCACGTTCGAGTTAGATTTTTATGATTTATAAAATATATTATTGATTTTAGTTTTTACGTGTGTCTATTGTATTCCTTGGTCGTATCAATAACTCAACCAGAAATTATAGTTAGATTGCCATGATTTGCAATCCACCCCTCTGCATGTCTCTCTTATGATGTTATCATTTTAGTTTAATTGGGTTTTTATCATCTGTCATTTGACAATTTGTCGGTTGTCATAGAACTGTAAGGATGAGGTTTTTTTTAAGGTTTAGTCTTTCATCCTTAATGAAAAAATTATCTTTGATAGCATGATCATCAGAATAATTGACCGAATTTAGCGTATAATTGACAGATTTTAATGCAAATGACCGAACAAGTAGATGGCTGGTTAAGATGACCGGCCGGACTAAATAAGTTGACTAAAATAGATGTTTGACTAATTTAAAAGATGGTTGCCTGTGTTAAAAAGATGATTAAGTGATTTTTAGGAGACGATTTTTGAAGAAGATTTTTGAAGAAAATTGAGTAATTTTTTGGAGACGATTTTCGGAGATAATTGAGTAATTTTTCGGAGACGATTTTCAGAGAAGATTAAGTGATTTTTCATATAGAATTTTTGAAGAAGATAGATGACAAGAATAAAATATTGTCCGGTTAGAAGAATTGACTTGACTAAAACAACTATTCGGAATTTGTAGAGTTGTCTGAAAATTGTTAAGCTGTTCGAAAATGGTGGGCTAACCGGACTGATTTGTTGAGTTGTTCGAAAATGGAGAGCTAACCGGACTAAATTGTTGAACTGCTCGGAATAAAGGAGATGACCGAATTTATAGTTGTTGACTGAAATTTGGAGAATTAACCAAAATGCCCAAGAAACTGTGGACTATAAATACACAGTAACGACTAAGGATTTATGATAAAGAGTCTGATGACCAATAATAAGGCCGAGTACTTTAAATATAAATGGGAGTTAGTAAGACGATCATCAGAATCAATGTAAGCTATACCCTATTTTCACCTATTCCGTTGACCTTATGACAATGAAGATTTTAGTAGAAAAAAAAGTATCGAGTAGGTAACTTTTTCCCATTTACTCCCACCTAACCTATTATCTATAAATACTGAATTTAAAAGTTAGGAAATGAGTCCAAAATCTCAAAGAAGCACAAAGGAGACGAAGGAAAGGAAGTGAGGAAAGAAACTTATGGCCAGGTTGAGTAAGGAGATTTGCAGGCAAGTATACCCCATGTTTTGTCCTTGACTATTTCTCTTCTGCAAATTTGATGTTATTCTAATATTCTTCTTCGTTATGTTTCTACGTGATGCATATTATGATAATTATTTCTCATATTTTGTGAAGAAATTTCATAATTAGTGCATGTATTAAATTTTAAATGTGAGATTCTGTTCCACGGTTCATGTTTAAAAATTGTGCATAGAAAAGTAATCTTGCATGTTTAATTACTATTGACGATCAGTTTGCATGTTTAAGATATCACCCGCTTGCATGTTGTTCGCCATTTGTAAAAGTAAGATTGCATATTTGTAAGAACTCCGGTCATTTGAAGTTCAAGACAGTTTTGACGGTTGAGCAGCTGCATGTCTAAAACGTAGCAAATTATGATGATCAAATAGTTACAAACCTAAAATGTAGCCAGTTCGATATGTAATGGCCGAGTAACTGCAGGCCTAAAATGTAGGCAGTTCTAATGGACGAGTAGTTACAAACCTAAAATATAATTAGTTCGATATGTGATGACAAAGTAGTTGTAGGCCTAAAATGTAGCAAGTAAAGAAAAGAAAACTAACATTGGGTTTTGAATTTGCATCAAGTTCTCATGAAAACGTCTCTGTTCCATGTTTTATGCTTCTTTACATAAAATGTTGTTATTCAGATTCTTTAAATCTCGTTCGAAGCTATATTTATACATGTTTTCTGCATTTGTACCTTACTGAGATGTCGCTCACTCATTATTATTTTTTACCCTCAGATGATCAAGAACTTATGTTGGATAAAAAAGAGTGAAGTCAGACGGTCTAACTAGGCAGGAAGGATGATTAGGATTTTAAGTAACAGTACATGACGGACCTTGATGTATTTTTGGGATATTCTAAAAACTTTTGTATAATGATTCTATTATGTAAATAAAAATAATATTTAGATACCTCTGCTAAACTTTTATAGTTAAGTAAATTTTAATTCCTAATAGTATCTCATGAGCCTTTAATCGACCGACCTATAACCTCGGATGGTCAAAATGTGATCGACCTACTTTATGGCCGACTTGATGACAGGCCGTTTACGATTCTATGCATACAAATGAAAATTTTAAGTCCACCTAATTGTATGCCATTTATGCCGAGTTGGTTATCTCGGCTATATGCATGCTTATTGACGGAGATCATATGGTGAATTATAACCCATTCCGTCACAAGAACGGTGGCCGATAATCCACATATTCTAGTAAAGCAGATTGACACTCTGGCAACTCGATAAGTGGGGCCCTGTAAATCAATAATTTTCTTATATTTTTTATTCAGATCTTACCATTTGTTTGCCAAACACATTAATATCGAAAATATGATAGCACTACGATATGTTAACACTGTAGTTAACTTTAAATAGTGATTATCGGGATGTTTAACGGTTATATATTTTTAATTATTAATTAATTATATATAATAATATGGTAATTTTAATATATATTATGACTGTCAACCACGCGTCGAGAGACCCAAATAAGACAAGGAAGATGCGCAGAAGGGATGAGACTTAGACTTGAAAAGGTCGAGTCGTCTGCTGCGTCGTATGAGGGAGGTTGTTCCGGCGGAGTTTGGACGTCCCATCTGCGTGTAAATACTCAGCCAGCTCCTTGGTTAGTTTGCCGCCTTCCCTTCCGCCATCCCCGCTCTCTGCAAGCCGTCATATTGACCAGGTCAGTTTCTCTGTGGCTCATCACTACGCTTGTTCAGCAATAACGATCTTTCTTTTTAGGAGTATTTGTCCAACTAAAGTATATGTAAGAATGGTTTGCATCCCCAAATATTAAAACCCATTTTGATGGATGAATTTATGATTATGTTTATGATTTATTCCAAAACAATTACATTTCCTTTTATTTGGGGAAGACTTTAATAGATAGAAAGGTTATATTTAAGAATTTTAGTTGGTAGAAAAGTGAAAATAAATAATATCAAGAAACAATGATATATATTATTTTAAAATTTTGGAGAATCCTGATTTCAAGTTGGCTTCTCACGGCTTATAGTATTAGCTTTTAATATTGTGCCCGGGTGATATATTGATTAAAAGTAAATTTTTTTCTTTGGATAATTTTTTGTTATTATCAAATCTATATTCATTTAGGTTGTCAAAAAGTACTATTATTATTGATAATTTTTACTTTATTATTGAGTTATTGTTATTCACTGATAGTATAATATTAAGTAGAAAATTTATTACTTATGATATCCTCCTGAACTGTTCTTACGCTAAAGGTAATTCTCCTCTTCTTCTACTTTATCCCATTAACCTGTATTGGGCCATTTTTCTGTGTCTTGGGCATATCTGCAGGGAGGAAGAAGCTGACTTCCCATGGCAAGACATGGATTACAAGTGCTTCACGCACTTGACGAAGCAAAAACTCAATGGTTTCACTTCACAGCAATTGTGATTGCGGGCATGGGATTCTTCACCGATGCTTACGATCTCTTTAGCATCTCGCTTGTCACCAGACTGCTGGGTCGCATCTACTACACCGCCCCTAACCCAACCAAGCCGGGAATTTTACCCATCAACGTCTCAGCTGCCGTCAACGGCGTGGCCCTCTGTGGTACCCTCGTCGGACAACTCTTCTTTGGGTGGCTCGGTGACAACATGGGTAGAAAGAAGGTCTACGGTATCACCTTAATCATGATGGTCATCTCATCCTTGGCCTCCGGCTTGTCGTTTGGGCACGAGGCCAAGGGGGTGTTAGCCAC
>JAOVVI020004245.1:0-17881 GCA_028571085.2 Nepenthes alata | reverse complement strand
TGTCATTAGCTTTAGCAGCGACGATATGGCTCATGTAACCTCCCCCCATACTGACCCCCTTGTTGTATCTGCTCTCATTTCAGATGGTAGGGTTTACTACCAGCTGAAACGAATTTTCATTGATAATAAAAGTTCACAAAATTTACAGTATCTTAGTGCCTTCTTTAAACTTGGATTGAGACAGAGTCAGATGAAGGCTGCCGGCGGACCCTTGTACAGCCTGGACAATGAACTTGTCCCTGTGCAAGGGGTAGCCCGACTGGAGGTCACGGTGGGGACCCACCTACGTTCTTTAACATGAGAGCTGGCGTTCCTCGTCGTTAACCTACCGTCCATTTATAACTCCATACTAGTCAGACCCTTCTTCACAACCTACGACGCCGTCACATTCATTCCCCATCTGAAGGTGAAGTTCCCCACCCCATGGGGTGTGGGAGAGGTCTTGGGAGACCAAAATATGGGGTGGACGTGTTATCTATCCCAGATTAATCATGCGGTACCAAGCTACCTAGACGAAGACCTTGACCTCCGTGATGAAACCCTGCTGCAGAGGCCTAGTCGGGAGAAGCCACCGAAGTGGTCCCACTAAATCCTTCCGAGCCAGAAAGGTGCGTCAACGTGGGCAGATCTCTCCAACTCGTGGATCGCGACAGAGTGATTATCTTCCTTAGGGCCAACTTCGACGTGTTTGCTTGGGTTCCCCCTGACATACCCGGGATACCGGCCGAAGTGATCGTCCACAAGCTGTGCCTTGACTCGAGCCAAAAACTCATTCGGTAGAAGTGCAGGACCTATCCGTCGAGAAGTCAGTGGCCATAAGAGAAGAGGTAAGGAGACTCCTGGACGCGGGATTTATCTGAGAGGTGTAGTATCCGGATTGGCTGTCCAACGTTGTGCTAATAAAGAAAAGCAGCGGCAAGTGGCGAATGTGTGTGGATTTCACGGACGTAAATAAGGCTTGTCCTAAAGACAGTTTCCCTCTCCCTAGGATCGATCAGCTCGTGGATTCCACGTCCGGGCATGAGCTCTTCAGTTTCATGGATGCTTACTTTGGCTACAACCAGATCCGGATGTATCGAAAGGATGAGGAGCACACTTCCTTCATGACTGACCAAGGAACATACTACTACAATGTGATGTTATTCGACCTCAAGAACGCTGGGGCAACCTACCAGCGCCTGGTGAACAAAATGTTTGAGGCTTAGATTGGGCGAAACGTAGAGGTGTAGGTCGACGATATGCTCGTGAAGAGAGAAATCGCCTGCGACCACGTCAACGACTTAGAGGAGACATTTTAGGTCCTCTGGAGGCACGGGATGAAGCTCAATCCCACCAAGTGTGCCTTCAGGGTGACCTCAGGGAAGTTTCTGGGCTTCATCGTGTCCCAGCGTGGAATCGAAGCCAACCGAGAGAAAATCAAGGCCATCCTCGACCTGAACCCCCCGCGGACGATAAAAGAGGTGTAGAAACTGACTGGGTGGATCGCGACTCTCTCGCGATTCCTTGCCAAGTCAGCAGAGAAGTACCTATCTTTCTTCAAGGTGCTGAGGGGGGCTAAGTCACTTGGGTTCAAGTGGAGCGAGGAGTGTGACAAAGCTTTCAAAGAATTGAAGGCATACCACACCAGCCTGCCGCTTCTGAGCTCGTCGCGTGAGAGTGAGGACCTTTACCTCTACTTGGTTACATTAGCCGCGGCCCTCAGCTCCGTACTAGTTGGGAAACGCAAAGGCATACAGCGGCCAGTGTACTACGTAAGTCGGGTGCTGACGGACGCAGAGACCCGCTATCCGCACGCCGAAAAAATGGCGCTTGCTCTCGTCTATTTGGCGCGGAGTTAAGGCCCTACTTCCAGTCACACCGGATTATCGTACTGACTGATCAGCCACTGAGGTCAATCTTGTAGAGGCCGAAAATGTCCGGACGATTTGTCAAGTGTGCCGTCAAGCTTGGATAGTTCGACGTGGAATTTTGACCCCGGCCAGCCGTGAAGGGACGGGCCCTGGCCGATTTCATCATTAAGGCTGCGACCCCAGCACCGGTAGAGGCCGATAACTCAGAGGACATGGATGACCATGAGCATCCAGTGTGGAACCTAAATGTGGATGGCTCATCTAATCAAGTAGGCAGCGGAGCAGGAGTCGTGCAAAAGACAACGGAGGGCATGAAGATTACGTACTCTATCACGATCGCCTTCCCAGCCACCAACAACGTTGCGGAACATGGGGCACTCCTCGCGGGCTTGCGCCTTGCCAGGGAGTGCTCCGTTAGGTCGTTGATCGTGTGCAGTGACTCCGAGCTCGTAGTCAACCAAGTGAAGGGGGACTTTGACACGTCAAACCCACAACTTGTAAGGTACTTGGCGAAGGCAAAGACCTTGATCCCTGAGTTCGACCGGTTCGTGATTGAGCATATCCCTAGGTCCGAAAATGAGCACGTCGATCGACTGGCCAGGGATGCGGCGACCACAGTCCTAGAGAAATACGCCAGGGATCCACGCGAGGTCCTAACCGCACCAAGCATTGACGCCAAATATCAAGAGATGCTGTGGGTTGAGGATGGAAACAACTAGATGATGCCGTACTTAAAGTACTTGTCTGAGGGAACCCTCCCCGAGGATGACAACGAGGCCAAGTGGATTAAGAAGACGGCAGGGTGGTACACGCTCCTCAGCAGGAGGCTGTAGAGGCACGGATATTCCGCCCCGCTCTTGAAATGCCTTACTCCTGAGGAAGCCGAGTCCTCACTGAACGAGGTGAACCTGGGGCTATGCGGCTCACACATCGGGGGCAAGAACCTCACATTCAAGGTCATGCGCCAAGGGTTCTACTGGCCGACCATGAAGCAGGACGCTATAGAATTTGTCCGAAAGTGTGAGAGTTACTAGGTCCACGGACCCATGACACTTCAGCTGCACACAGAGTTGCATTGCCTCCAGTCCCCATGGCCGTTCGCATAATGGGGGCTCGACTTACTTGGACCATTACCGATGGCCTCCGGCCAAAGGAAGTTCCTGATCGTTGGGATTGACTACTTCACCAAATGGGTAGAAGTTGTCCCTCTTGCCAAGATCACCGAATAGAACATGATGGAGTTCCTTCGTCAGGGTATCATTTGCCGCTTTGGGATTCTCGATGTTGTAGTGACTGACAACAAAACCCAGTTCACCGGCAAGTGATTCATGAAGTACTGCCACGATCTCCGCATCAGGCTTAAGCACACGTCTGTGGCCCATCCTCAGGCCAATGGAAAGGTCGAAGTCACCAACCGCACGCTGCTACATGGGTTAAATACCAAACTGGAAGACGCAGGAGGCTCCTGGGTCGAGGAGCTGCCGTCGATGCTCTGGGCGTATCGAACGACCCCACGAGAGCCGACGAGAGAGACACCTTTCAACCTCTATTTTGGGCCTGAGGCTGTTGTCCCCGTAGAAGTAGGAATGCCAAGCCTGCGGGTTGAATGCTTCAACCCAGCCACCAACACACAAAGGCTCCGGGAGAACTTTGACCTGCTCTCTGAGGTTTGAGATGCGGCACGGCTACGAGTTGCGGCCTATCAACAGCGCATCATGCGATACTACAAGGTGAAGGCATGCCCTCTTGAAGTTGAAGATCTGGTCCTCCGGAGTGTAGAGGCGGCGGAAAAGATTGCGAACAGGAATAAGCTCTTCCCCGAGTGGGAGGGTCCGTTCCTTGTTTCCGCAATCCTCCGGAGCGAAGCGTACAAGCTGCGTGCCCAAAATGGCAAACTGGTCCCGCGGACCTGAAACTTCGCCAACTTAAGAAAATACTATCAATAGCGTCGCGTCAACCCAGGTAGGAAGCACACGCGCACCACATGAAATGCTTGTACATATGCCATGCTTTTTCATTAATAAAATTAGCTTCCTAGTTATTCTACATCTTCATGTGTGTGAACTGTTTACATATATTACATTCTTAAACCAAAACGACCTAGACTACCCCTAAGTCGGGAGGACAGGCATCCGTCCATAAAATAAATCCTTGGCCCAGTGCCAGGTGGTCCGCAGGCGACCGTCCCAGGATTTCGTCCTCGCACCATTTTGTCCAGGGACAGTCCCATACATCTTGGCTCCGTGCCAATCGGCCCATGCGGCCACCTAAGCTATGACTCCGTGCCGAACGGCCCAGGAGGTAGCCACTCGCAGAACTTGACTTCTTGTTAAAAGGACCCGTGCAGTCTTCCAAGCAGGCTACGCGCTACGACCCAAGTGGTCATGATAAACGGCCAGGGGGCTTCTAAAGCCCCCAATCTGTGGTCGACAAAGCCTTAGGGGGCAGAATTCGCAGGCGTGCGGCGACCTTCTTATGCAGAAGAGAGCACCCTCAGTCTAAGATGGTCGTGGGGTAGGACCTTAACTTGGTGATTATAACGTCTTGAGCAGGGGCCACACACCCCCCGCGAACAAACGCGACCAAGGCCTAGACTCCGGAGTCCGGTTGCTGTGGCCTAAAAACCCGGCTGACCCTCGTTGCGGCTCCATGGGACTGGTGACGACATCCACTTCACCAGATCGAGCTTCCCAAACGCGTGAATTGCCATGACATCTTTTAACGAAGGACGAGCACAGCGTAAGAAGACGCCTGTGTAGGGTCTTAGCGACAATAGCTCTAAGAGCTTACACTCAAATGAGGGGTACGACCCCACGGATCACAGCAAATAAAAATTGCGGTCCAACATACAACACTAAAGAAAACAAGTGCGAAAGAAGAAGAGGCTACTCTTTATTCATTCGCCCAACACAAGTGGAGTACAAAAGCAAAGAACAGCTAAGTAACATATACAAAGTCAAGACTGTTGTGGAGGCTGCGATGAGCTGGACTCTTCATGAAAGTTCCTCAAGCGAGATGCCTCCACAATCTCAGAGTTTCCAAGGTGAAGAACTCCCTCCGAAACATCGGGGGCAATCAAAGATACGATATTATGGCACAAGCAAATGTCGTCCCATTACCGAGTCTCCAACAACAGCTGTGACTCCGCGGGAGTAAGCCGACAAATCATATCTCTGGTCAAGTGAGAATTATCATCCTCTAGGCGAACGAGCAAGGCTTCTTGTTGTTCGACCTTTTACTGCAGGCGCCTGTTCTCCTCTTGTGCCCATTCGCTATCCTCTCAAAGGGAGGCAACCCAGGCCCTTGCGTGATGAATGGCCTGCTGCCCGCGATGGAAGCCCCTGTTCAGGAGGACGGTTAACTTATCAAAAGGATCAGTAGCACCAAAAGCCTGTAGAGAGAAAAGGCATTAGAGGAATCCTCAAAACATGAAACGATAAGGACAAGACAGATCAAAGCGGCTGTACCTGAGTGGGAGTAGCACTCAGAGAACACGCGGAGCACCTTCCTGAGGCTTCTCTCCTCCGACCGTTGGAGCCAAGCTGGCGGGAAGGGTTGCAATCATAGGAGCGCTCCGAGGCTCAAGCCCCAAAGACGCCTCGACTGCCCCCACGCTGGCTTTTGGCGGATCGACAACCAGCGTGGCTCCTTCCTCTGATGGTAAAGCTACGTCCACGAGAATCCCACCATCCAAGAGGGGCTCCACAAAGACGACAATCGGATCTAAAGGACCCCTAGTCTCCGACGTTGGCGTGGGCATGGATGGGCGTGACCTGGTTTGGTCGTCAAGGCCCAGGACGTCGCCCACCATTTCTAGAGCAGCATCCATGAACACTTCGGCGATGAAGGGAGCAGAAGGCTCCCCAGTGGGTTGAGACTCTTCCTCGTAGACTTCGAGCGCAACTAGCCGCATGATCGTTGTCAGCGATGGTCGAGCGGTCTCCCCCCGGTGGCTAGCGCTCATAGTTGCCTCCAGTACCGAACTTTGAAACCTTGGCAGTAGATCTAGCAGCTCTCCTCCGGGTCCTCCGCAATGAAGTCCCACCGGCCTCCTTCAACCTCTTCATGGCGGCCTCATCCTCACCGTCGTCTGAGGACGACTCCAATAGTGAGCATCTTTCCTCCCCATCCCCTCCGGGCGATGGGAAAGCGACGGAACTTCCGAGTTCCCTCTTATCGAGGCCCGTGATTCTCCATCTCAACGAAGGCCCCCACTTGGCGGCCTCAAAGGTTATAGACGTCAGATAATAGCCTTGGATGGAGAACCTCGCCTCCTCAGAATGGAGGGCGGTGATCAGCTTCTCAGCTCCCACGGCATCCTCGACCGGCGGCTTCTCGAAAAAGAAGGCCAAAATCAGCCCCCTCAAGCAGGAAAGCTCTGAATCAGTGGGCTCTTGTATAAAGAAGAACTGGTCCTTATAGCCTTTAACGGAGTCAGGATTGGTGCCACGGAAACAAAAACCCATCTTGGGTGACAACGACACCCAGTCCTCCGACTCCGTAAAGCGAAAAATCAGCCTATCGGCCTTGGCATCAAAGGAGGTGCAGTGAAGAAAAGCGAAGACGCACAATGACAACAGGTAACGCACCGCGTTGGGATGAAGTCTCGCCATGGGGACTCTCAGCGCATCAACTAGCGAGTACAACGTGCATAGCGTAGGAAAGCGAAGCCCTCCTCTCACGTGGTGCTTGTAAACTGTGATGTAGCCCACTGGGGGGGGCGTTGGCCCTATTCAGGATGTTAGGAGAGCGGTAACTCCAATGTTAGGAATTTCATAGTCAACCATGAGGGCAACAATGGCGCTCTCCGTCAGAACAGACCTCATATTGTGGATGCCATGACTCTGCGCCCTAGAAACCTGTGACGACAAAGAGCTCTCTTTCCTTTTCGTCATGTTTCTCTCGATACGAAATAGCCACAAAGAAATCTCAGCAAGGGGCAAAGAAACCATTCTTTGTTGGCTTAAATAGACAACAGAAGACCAACGTGCAGGAAATCAAGCGACGCCAACCATAGATGAGTGGGACACGTGTTGCCATCGGAGCGTCTAGCAGAACCCAAAGTTGCCCGTAATTATAGCCAGGCGCCATCCTGGCAGGCGCGTCGCATCAGCTGCCTGACAGGGGAGCACGCTGGCGCATCCGCATTAAATGATGGTTTACGATAGCGAAACCCACTATGGAGGAGCACGGACATATAAAAAGAAAGGCAAAAATTCCGAGACAAAAATTATGAAAGGCAAAGCAGTACGGCAAAAGCAACAGATTTCATGGCATTGAAGAACTTTGTTACAAAGCTAACAAACATAAAATATATAAAGTCAATACAACGACTTGCCACGGCGGCATGGTAAGGACAAAAGACACCAACCTCTGGCCAACAGGAGCCCTCCACATGGCGAATCCCTGAGGACTCGTACCTTTCCGAGACATAGCTTGGCGACGCGACGTCTCCTAACCAACCACGCATTAAATGCGTCAGATGGTCCAGGAGATGCAACTGCCAGCGATGACCTTTACGTTTTCTCAAGGCAGAGCACGGATCGCCCGGAAAAAATACTCAGCAGTGTAAGGAGAAGCGCACTGCGAAGAGAAAAGAGTAGTGGAAAACAGGCTACTTCTTTTATTCATATCAAATTTTCCTTACAAAGTACAAGTTTTACGGCAATAAAAAGTACAAGAATGATGAAGAAAGACGACGATGCGAAGCCCCAGGTCCCCTATGGCTACCCCAGATGAGCTCAGGGAACATGATACACATGAGATCACCACGGCCAGGAGCCGCCAAAGATTCCCAAAGGAAACAGGGGCGGCCACAAGGAGCAACAACCACGATGGAGCCTGCCGTAGCACGCTCCACCGGGGCAGGATCAACACCGATGCCGAAAGCACTCAGGGAAAGAAGGGAAAAACCCTGCAATTCCCTCGGAGAGCCTCCAACGTCTGCACCCCTCCAGGGTCAGTGCTTGAACTCAGCGAGTTGGTGGTCGTGAGCAGTGCTCTCTACCTGCGGGAGACCCGCCCGCAGAGGTTCCGCCACAGTCCCACCTCGCTTCAGGTGAGCCACAACCCGGAGGAGGGCATACGACGACAACGGAATGGCTACACCACCGTTGTTAGTATAGTATAGGAACAAGTTGCACCACCGAGGTTAGGGCTGCTTTCATCAAGAGCTTCGGACGTCCAGCTAATCCATCCAACTCCTTCTCGGATTCTCGCTAAGGGTAGGGTGAGCCAGGGTCTCCTCATTGTTTCTCCCAAAGGTGATCAATAGGTATATCCCGCTTACTGGGAGGCCCTCCTATTTATGGGCCAGGTAAGCACCCCTCTCGTTCTGCACGGCGCGACGACCGATGAACGTCTTTCACAAAACAGGAAGGACACCTAAGCAGACGCTACCCTTGGCGTGCAAATCTTGCCGACCAAAGCGTTGTGTCACTTCGACAACAGAAAGGCCTGCGCAGCCGCCTGGGTAAGGCGCGAGTCCGAAAGACGACAAACGGCGGCGCATCTCAGAAAAGATTGATGGGCTACGGTGTGGACCCAAGATCCATGCTCGGCCCGACTATTAGCCAACCCAAGCATGGGGGGCTAGTGTTGGGTCCTATGCCAAGGCCCACGATCGACGAAGGCCCAACCCACTGCGCAGGAAGCCCACGTGACGCCCAGCTGGCGGAAGAAGATAAAAACCCTGTAGCGCTTTAATGAGCTGCCAGGAGCAGGAAGCAAGCCAACCAATGAGAGCACGGTCAAGCATGCGATAGTGGCTCAGGCGGCTGCTCGGAGGAAGCCGGCCAATCCCGGATCAAAGAAAAACTAGGCGTGCACGGCAGCTTCGAGGAGCCTACCGATACGCAAAACGACAGCCGAGATGACCGGCGCACGATGACAGCGATCAGCGGCCACAGAACCTGAGCAACGGGCATTCTTGCGCCTAGCGTCCGCTAAGAGGGAGCCTATAAATGCTCCCTTCCCCCTCTGAGAGGGGGGTTCTAGACTCTTGAACTCTTGACCGTTTGGACTCTAAAACTCTGAAACTTCCTCCCAACTCTGAGGATCAATCCTAAAGAGACAAGGGAGACGTAAACGGATTCTAGAAGACTTTGAACCTTAGAGTCTTGAGCAAATCCTCTCCACTAAACATCTGAACCGTAACGCATGCTCAGCCAACGGGAGTTAGCCACTCATTGTGGTGCACTAAGGAAGCCAGGCCTTCCATACCTACTCATTGCATTTTCCACTCCAAAGCATAAGCATACTCACGCATCATCAGCATAAACCTTCACACCACCCAGAGTGAGTGTGACCTCTCCGTTTATTGCGGGAGCTTGTTGAATTAAGCGTCGGAGTGACCGTGGGGGGAGAAATTCTGCCAGACCTCTGACCTCTTATTTATTGATTGTGTTGTGTAGGTTTTATGCTAAGAGATACGGAGACCGGACCCTTATCCTGACGCTACCACGTGTTAAGAAATCTGAAGGCTCCCTAATCCGTACGACAACCACAAGAGACGCAACAATATGTATATTAATTTTTTGACAATATTGTTGGCGGACGAGCGGTCTACTGATAAGAATGCAAGAATAATCCCTGTTGGACAGAATGGGTGGCCAAATGATAAAAGCACACGTGCACTGTAAAGTAAATATAAGAGTAGAGAAATGAACACCAAATATTTTACGTGGAAAACCCTTATCAAGTAATGAAAAAACTACAAGACATTCGTCCACAAACCGATTTCACTATGTATGTGATTGGGAATAATATCCCATAATTACACTAGTACAAGAGAAAAGAAAATCGAAGAACATAACACAAGTAATACAAAAACACACTTTGTTTTTGCTCATGCCTCTCTCTCTTTTCTTGCCTGTCTTTTTTCTCTTTGTCACACCACGTTCTTCCCTTCACAAACCCTTAAAATAATAGAAGCCAATATTCAGCAAATCAGATGAATATTCTTTATTTCTCGATAAAATCTGTCCTTACCAAAAATATGAATATGCTCTGTACAAAAAACGGTTCCTGCAAAATCGTCTAGGATCACATACGCTCAGAAGATCTTCTAAGATGGCACCATTCTAGATTTCCTGACGGACCGCCAACATTTCAACGCTCGCATTCTTCATAAGACCGATCAATGCCCGTTGACAGTCCTTTCCACATGACCGCCAATCCCTTAGGAGATCGGTCTACAGTCCTTCAGGGATCTTTCAACAATACAGGGCAACTTATGCCACTCGCCGGTCAATATATTGACCAGAGATTATTGCCCGTCTAATTATTTTTGGTTAATTTTGTTGACCGAAATTCCTTCTGCTTATTCGCTTCGCCGTCTACGAGCTCGGTCTAAGTCCTCTGATCATTAGGACTTTCACATGGGAGTGACCTCCCAACAAACTTTCCCTCACGACTGTGGAAAAGTTAAATCTAACAGCCTAGCCAGCTTACAGCAAGCTTTATTCTTCCCTCTCGGTAGAATTCTGATCATCATATCTATCACATTCTCTTCAGTGCCAATCTTCTCTAGTGACAGCAGACTGGCTTTAACACATCTCTCACCCAATGATATCGAATATCGATATACTTTGATCTGGAATGAAATAACGAGTTCTTACAGAGATGTATGGCACTCTGACTATCACAAAGTACTATGTACTTTTCTTATCTGAGGTCCAATTCCTGAATGAACTTTTTCATCCATAACATCTTTTTATAAGCTTTTGTCACGACAATGTACTCGGCCTCTGTAGTAGAAAGGGCGACGCACTTCTACAACTTGGACTATCAAGAAACTGTACCTTCAGGAAACTTTACTAAGTATCCCAAAGTGGATTTATGACTATTAATGTCCCCCGCCATATCAGCATTCGAGTAGCCCACTAATTGAGGCTTGTCACTTCCAAGGTACAGGCACCTCTTGAAAGTTTCTCGAATATATCTCATGATCCACTTAACCGCAAATCAGTGCTCCTTTCTTGGGTTTGATATAAAACGGCTGACTGTACTCACAAACGACTAACTTGTGCTATGTCCGGCCTTATGCATAGTAGGACATACATCAGGCTTCCCACAACTGAGGAATAGAGAATGCCTCTTATTTATGTCTTCTCTTCGTCCGAGGACGGACATCAACGACTTCCAACTTGTGGTGGTTTGCAAATGGAATGTTGACAGGCTTGGACTTATCCATATTCAAGCGTTGGAGCACCTTCTCAATATAACTTTCTTGGGGCAACCATCGTCTCCCTACCTCCCGATCGTTAATAATTCTGACACCAAGAATCTACTTCACCGAAAGGAGGTCATTCATGGCAAAAGACCATTGAAGTTGCTCCTTCAACTTCTTTGTCCGAGTAGCATTCCGTCCAACAATTAACATGTCATCCACGTACAGAAAAAAGATAATAAAATCATCTTTGAAAAACCTCTGTGTGAATACACAATGATCACAAGTAGTCCGCTGGTACCCTTGACTGACCATGACCGACTCAAACTTCTTATATCATTGTTTTGGAGTTTATTTTAACCCATACAGACTCTTTCTTAGACAATAGACGAGTCGTTCCTTCCCCTTAACCTCAAACTCTCCCGGCTATTCCATGTAAATTTCTTCTTTTATTTCACCATGGATGAAGGCTGTCTGGACATCTATCTGCTCTACTTTCAGATTTTGGGCCGCTACCAATCCCAATACAACTCTTATGGAAGACATCTTCACCACTGGAGTAAAAATTTCATCAAAATCAACTCCCTTTCATTGACTAAATACTTTTACCACTAGCCGCACATTGTATCTCGGCTGCATGGTGTCCTCAAACGTCTTCAGTCGAAAGACTCACTTGTTCTTTAGAGCACTCTTTCCCTTAGGAAGCTTGACTAATTTTAATGTGTGATTTTCATTAAGAGAATACATTTTATCCTTCATGGCTTTCAGACATTTTTTTCTTATTCTCATACTCCATAGCCTCTTCATAAGTCTCAGGCTTTCCGGCATCAGTGATCATAACATACTCACTAGGTGACAGATGGATGGACGACTGTCTGATTTGTGAGGATCGTCTGATAGGAATATCTTCAACCGATTGAGAAATAACTTCATCCTGGTCTTCATCAGGTGCCAGGACCATCTCACCATTTTCTTCGGCCACTTCAGGACCATTGTCCTCGTCCTCCACGGGCACTGATGGACACTTTCAACACTCACTTTGTTCGTTCGAGTAACAACAGAGTTGGTCTTCATGCTGATATCCTCAATCGTTTCATTTTCAACAAAAATCACATCCCTTGATCGGATAAGCCTTCTCTCAGTTGGGTCATAGAGTCTGTAACCCAACTCATCTTCCCTATAGCCTAGAAAGATGCACTGCATCGTCTTTAGCTCTAATTTGATCCTTTCATCCTTTGAAATATGAAAAAAGGTTTTGTAACCAAACACCCGTAGATAATCATAGGATGGCTTCTTATCTGATCAAATTTTCTCCGACACTTTACCCTTCAAGGGTTACTAGGCGACCTATTTATGACGTAGGTTGCCATCTTCAGTTCTTCGGCCTAAAAGTGTGCGGGAAGCTTCACTTCAAAAAGCATGCATCGTACTCTCTCCAGAAGTGTGCGGTTCATCCGCTCGGCCACTCCGCTCAACTGTGGCGTCTTTGGTGGCGTCTTTTGATGTCTAATACCATGTAACCGGCAATAGGCATCAGAAGGCCCTATGTACTCACCGTCATTATCACTTCTAATGACCTTCAGTTTCTTTCCTATTTGGCGCTCAACAAAAGCATGAAACTGTTCAAATATACCGAGAACTTGGTCCTTGGTTTTCAATGGAAAAACCCACAATTTCCTGGAACGATCGTCAATGAAAGAAATGAAATACTGAGCTCCACTAAATGACTTCTCCCTGAAAGGTCCACACACATCTGTGTGTACAAGATCGAGCAATCCTGCTTTTGGAGCGGACGAGTCTCCATGAAAGGAGACTCTTCTTTGCTTACCAGCCAAGCATGGAGGACACATCCTCAATCCGTCCTCCTTCATTCTCGGAATAAGACCCTTCATGGCTAAATGAGATAGTCCACGTTTGCTCATGTGGCCCAACCTTTGATGCCATAAATTTTTGGACTTCTTACTGATTGCAGCATTCACATGTCTGGCCGTTATGGACGCATTCATTATGTATAGGCCGGAGCACCTTTTTCCTCTTGCCACAACAAGAGACCCTTTGGTCGATTTCCACTCACCTTTGCAAAAGGTATTACAATAACCTTCATCGTCCTGCCGACTGGCTGAAATGATATTAAGTCGGATGTCAGGAACATGTCGAACATCCTTTAACATCATTTTCGTTCCATTATTGGTGACCAGCACAACATCACATCTACCAATAATTTGGGATGTTCCTTAATTGTCCATCCTTATCACTCCAAAATCTCCTGGGGTATAGGATACAAACAATTCCCTTCTCGACGTGACATGCAAGGAGGCACCAGAGTCAATCACCCAGCCTGACTCCTCGTCCGTCAGACTTACCACGTTCTCTTCACATGTCAAGAAGAGGTCGTCTTCTGTGACCCCTGAGACCGAGAAATTTTCTTTACCTCGTCCCTTTTCTTCTTTCTCTTTCTCTGCATTCTCACGCTTCCACTTAAAGTATTGCTTCTTGATGTGACCCTTTTTGCTACAGTAATGGCATTCAAGGTTTTGATACTGTGACAGGAATTTACTGCGACATTTCTCTCCAGGCTTTTAGCTGCGTCCTCTGTTCCTTCCCCTAGACTCGATCACAAGTACTTCAGAATGCAAGGACGTTGAGACCCCTTGTGACCGCCTTGACTCATTCATGAGTAAGGAAGCAATGACCTTGTCCAATTTGAGAGTGTCTTTCCCAAACAGCAGTGTAGTGACAATATGGTCATAAAAAGCTGGCAGAGACGCCAGCAAAACCAATGCTTTGTCCTCCTCTTGAATCTTCTCTTCAAGGGCTGCCATCTGTGTTAGAATCTAGTTAAACTCGTCCAAGTATTTTTTAAAACTCCCTCCTTCTGACAACCACAGGCCATAAAACTACTTTTTTCACGTGTAGCCTGGTTGTTAGGTTTTGGACTTATATCGGCTCTCTAACTTCTCCCAGACCTCCGCCGGATCAATCAGGTCAAAGACCTCCTGGAGCGTGTTGTTCGCTAGGAATAATTTAATAGTGTAATTGGCAAGATCTCTTTTATCTTACCACTCCTCCTCGGACAAGCTTTCCCGCTTCTCTTCCTTCTTCTTCAGCGCTTTTATTGTTCCTTCTCTAGTCAGAATTTTCTTCACTCTCTCTTGCCAGAGAATAAAATTACTCTGCCCGTTGAACTACTCCATGCTGAACAGCAAGTTCTTTAAAGACAACGACGCCATTAAGACAAAGTTCTCAACCTGTCTCTGAAATCACTTATTGGCGGACAACA
Organism: Nepenthes alata; assembly: GCA_028571085.2. NCBI lineage: Eukaryota > Viridiplantae > Streptophyta > Magnoliopsida > Caryophyllales > Nepenthaceae > Nepenthes > Nepenthes alata. Next base: position 3,582 of record JAOVVI020004245.1, on the reverse strand, counting down.
AGCAGCCTACTAACAAGAATGTAGGAACAATCCCTGTTGGCTGGAATACACGGCCAAGTGATAAAAGCACACGCGCACTGTGAAGTAGAGGCAAATGAAGAGAAAGGAATATTAAATATTTTACATAAAAAATTCTTATCAAGTAAGAGAAAAATCATGGGACATTCGTCCAGAATCTGATTTCACTATGTGTGAGGTTGAAAATAATATCCCACAATTACACTGACACAAGAGAAAAGAAAACCGAAGAACATAATACAAGTAATACAAAAACACACTTTGTTTTTGCTCACGGCTCTCTCTCTTTTCTTCCCTATCTTTTTTCTCTCTGTCACACGACGTTCTTTCCTTCACACACCTTTAAAACAATAGATGTCAATATTCAGCAAATTAGAGGAATATTCTTTATTCCATGACAAAATCTATCATTGCTAGTTATATAAATATGCTCTGTATAAAAAATGGTTCCTATAAAATCGTCTGACATTATATACGCTCAGAAGATCTTCTGAGCTGTCACCATTCTGGATTTTTTGACGGACGGCCAAGATTTCAACGCCTGTGTTATTCACAAGATCAGTCAACGCCCTGTTGACCGTCCTTTCCACATGACTGCCAATCCCTTAGGAGATCGATCTGCAGTCCTTCAGGAATCTTTCAACAATGCAGGGTAACTTATGCCACTCGTCGGTCAACATATTGACTAGACATTGTTGTCCGTTTAATTATTTTTGATCAATTTTATTTACCGAAATTCTTTCTGCTTATTCGCTTCGCGATCCATGAGCTCCGTCTGAGTCTTCCGGTCATTAGGACTTTCACATTGGAGTGACCTCCCAACAAATATAAATTAACATGCTTAGATAGATATCCATAAACTGAACAATATTGTCCCATTTGAATGATGAGGTATGCCTGAAGGGTGCTTGATTGACCCTTAAGTGTAAATTTTGGTATTAAAAGCCCTTCACATAATTTTTAGATATTTTTTATAGAGAAAAAAATTAAATATATGTTTGATTGGTAAAAATAAAAATTTTATTTTTACCTTATTTTTAATAAATTATTTATTTCTTCAAAAATATTTGTTCCTTTAACTTGAAAAATAAAAAATATCACATGCTAAATATCACATTATTATTATTATTATTATTATTATTACTATTATTATAATTTTTTATCCTATTTCTCATACTAATACTACATACCAAATATTAAATACTAATTCTTAATTTATTTTATTCAAATGATCAAATATGGTAATAAAAATTTTTAACTCTTTTCCTATTTTATTTTATTTTATGAGAATAATTATTATATTTTTATATTATTATATTTCAATAACTAAATTTACTGTAAGGAAGAAAAAGAAGAAAAAAAGAGGAGAGAGAAGGTGATTAAGGTAATTTTAAAGATAATTTACATTAGATTAGATAAATATTTGGTTTAAGATAAATACATATAAACCCTTTCTTGAGTTTATTGTTAAAATTTTTTAATTTTTTTAATTATTATTTAAATGTGTATGTATGTTGCCATTTTTGACACTTTAAAAATGTAATATCATGTTTTGTTTTTATCGAATATTTGAGTATTTTTGAAGGCTTATGTTTTCATTAAGATATTGTTAAGGAAATCATAAAATGTTTATGTATTTGAATTCATATTATTTTTATGTAAATATTTGACAATAATTTTATTTTATGAAATAAAACATAAAATTTATTTTTTCCTGATTTAAAAAAAATTTAAATATTTAATGTGTGATATAAAATGCTCTATTTTGACAAAATAAAAACCATTATAAATATAAATATAATATATTTAAATATATCTTAATATATAATGTGTAACTTGAAAATCGTACTTATTATCTATTCACTAGTGGATAATTTTACTTTCTCTTGTTTTTAAAAGTTTTGACTATTTAATAGTAATATAGACTTTTTCGTTTTGATAAAATAAGATTATTTATAAATATGAATATATTATATTCGAATATAATTTGAAAATCGAATTTGATGCGTCCCTAGATTGGGATTATTATACAAATTAGGGAGTCTTTTAATTTTTCATTGCAGGTTAAATTATAGTGAATCCGGTCTCTATCTCTATTAACTTGAATTTTGCGCACTACAAATAATAAAAGGATTGACGGGACTTATTCTTTGGTCTATCATTCAATGCTAAAAAGAGAAATCTTTTTAAGAAAATAGAAAGATGAAAGAATATAGGAGAACGCAAATATATTCGTATGCGAGGGATGTAAGAAGAGGACTGAGCTCCTGTGATGCGTTCGACGAAAAGTGGCTTCGAGGTGTTCGGAGGACAAGGCTTCAAAGTGTTGCACTCAGTGAGTAGATTATTAGGATGTACTCGACAGTGAGCAACGTAGAAAAGAAGAGAGAGAGTTACGTTTGAGAAAGAGAGTTTGGTACTTTCTTAAGTCTTGTATTTCGTTCAAGAGTTGATTTAGTCGGGATCCTCCTCCTTCCTATGAAGGTGAGAGACATTTTTAATGTTTCATGGATAATACTTTTGGCGCCAAAGCTCGTGATAAATATCTGACTAGAATCTGCCGACTTATCTTGGCGATGGTTGTAGCCACCATGTCAGTTGTGGCCTAGTGATGGTGATGTGACCACTACGGGTTGTAGCCGACATTAGCCAGATTATTTCGTAATAGATTGGTTGGAATTGCTATCGACAAGCGAGTGAGGTGATTCATCAGGGTTGACTATGATTACCATTGCATGGTGGCTGTCGCATCGACATCTTTTGTGATATCAGATTGTTGCTGCTAAGCAGGAAAGTTGACCTGGGCCATGATTGGTTAAAATATAGAGGCTTCTGTTGATCCTAACCTATTGTTTCTACTTGGGCTTACTCGCAATAAATGGGCTAGTTGGGTGGTCTCCTAAGCCTTGTTTCACATTGAGTTTCGATGGAAAGTGGGCTAACTGTCAAATTGGCCCATGTCGCAATTGAACCCATTAACACCTATTATCCATTAGTAGAAAAAGATCGCATTCAAGCCTACCTATAATATATTACAGAAAACATATCTAAAGGTCTTGAATAGTAATATATTTGCCTCAAACTATCAAAAATATGTATAATTAGTTCTTTAAATTTTATCTCTTGATTAATCAGTATGTGAATTATTAGTCATTGGCTATTGAGTTTTTACATATTTTTAACATAATTCTCAAATTTCTCATATTTTTAATACATTTATATATATATTTTTATGGACATTCTTATGTTTTGTATATTTATATATGTTAGACATTTTATATGAAATCATATTTTATATTATATTTATTAAAAATTAGACATTTTAAATTTTTATATGTGATCATAATTTATTATTATTTACACTTATTTTACTTATATATATTTATATATTGAATATATAGTTTAAAAAAATATTATTAATATATTCAATTGTATACTTTATTATACTGAAATTATCAAAAGTAAGTGTGGGTCCATCCTATTTTAATTTTTATTTTCTTTATTTTTTTCTCAAAAATATTAAAAATAATAATTTTAGTATAATTGAATGTACGATTAAGTATG
>JAOVVI020004244.1:0-11364 GCA_028571085.2 Nepenthes alata | reverse complement strand
GAAGACATCTTCATAACGGGAGAGAAAATCTCCTCAAAATTGATACTTCTTCCATTGGCCAAACCCTTTCATAACAAATTTCACCATGCACCTTGGTTGAAGGTTGTTCTCATTAGATTTCAAGCAGAAAACTCACTTGTTCTTCAATACTTGCTTGCCATTAGGCAATTTGATTAGCTTAAAAATGTGATTTTCATGTAAGGATTTCATTTCATTTTACATAACTTAGATTCACTCCGTTTTGTGTTCATTCTACATAAATTTATCAAAGAATTCAAGCGTCTCACCATCGGTAAAAACATATACTCATTAGCCGCATTTTGGAGAAGGGATGTTGATTTCTCATGGATTGTCAAAGTGGGATGGTTGGTACAAGTTTAGGAATTTCATGATGTGCGTCATCATGGGTATTAATGTCCACATTTGTATCATCCTCATCAAAATGGGAATTTCGTGGAATCCATTTCCTTTATGATCACCCTGAGTATAATCTTCAACTCGAATTGATATCGATGTTAATGGTTTAGGATTCATATCACAATGCTAGTTGCTGTCTTTTTTGGAGATCACCTTCTCCACTTTGCCAACATTCCCAAGTCTTGTTTTCAACGAACACGGTATTTCTAGACCTAACAAGCTTCTTTGTCGGATCATAGAACTGATATCCAAATTCATCTTTTTTGTCGTAGAAAAAGATGCATTGTGGCATCTTCTCCTTAAGTTTGGACCTCTTGTTCCTTGAAATGTGGATAAAGAACTTACTTCCAAACACGTGCAAGTGATCGTAAGAGACCTTTCCAAACAACACATTGTCTGGTACATCATCATTTAGAGGACTGCTTGGTGAAAGGTTGATTATATAAACCACTGCATTCAAGACTTTCCCTTAAAATGAGCCAGGGAGTTCCGCCTCCGAAAGTACATGATGGACTCTTTTAATTAACGTTCAATTCATCCTCTCGGTTACACCATTAAGTTGTGATATCTTTAGTGGAGTCTTTTGGTATTGTATTATGTGTAAACAATAATATGCATCAAATATTTTGATGTATTATCCTCCATTATCACTCTGGATACACTTTAACTTATCTATTTGTCTTTTAACCAAGGCATGAAATTAAATAAAAATATTAAGAGCTTAATTCTTCATCTTCAAGAGATACATCCATAATTTCTTGGAACAACTATCAATAAAAGTTAAGAAATAAAGTGCTCTACCAAGAGTATTTACTTTTAGATGGCCACATATGTCGGTATGCATGAACTTAAGGAGATCCGCCTTTTTTATATATGAGTTCTCATAAAATAAAACTCTCTGTTATTTTCCAGTCATACAATGACGACATGTTTTCAGTTTTACCTCCACACCTAGAAGGAGGTTCTTTTTGCCAAGCAATTGATCCCCCATTTGCTCATATAGCTTAGACGCTTGTGCTATCCGTTAGAAGACTTGTCACACTTAGCCTAATGTATGTTTTTGATTGATATCGATGCTTACAACACTAACAAGTTTGAAAAGTTTCTTTTCATGGGCCACTACTAAAGATCTTTCAGTAATCTTTCCATACACCATCACAAAAGGTGTTGCAGAACTCCTCATCAAACTAACTAGTTGAATAAGATTCTGTTGGATATTTAAGATGTGTCGTACATCCTTTAACACCAATTTCGTGCCTACCGGTGTTTAGAATTGTCACTGCAACCAACAATCCAAAATAATCTATTATTTCATATCTTCAATACTCCAAAATCACTGGTAGTATAAGATATGTGGAATTTCCTTCTAAATGTAACATGGAGTGATACACCACTATTGATCACCCAACTTGTCTCGTGATCGGCCAAATTGATTATATCCTTTTTGCACATAAGAAGAAGATCAGACGTAGTAATAATCGATGAGAGTCTCTCCTCTTTTAGGACTTCTCGATTTTCTTCTCATTGCTATCTCCATTCTCACAAATCTATTTGATATGTGCTTCTTAATATGATCCATTTTTCGACAATGGTGGCATTTGATATTTTGATATCTCAATCTCGGCTTGCTTCTACTAGACTTAGGGTCTTTTTATTGCCACTTCTCTGTGACTCTGAGACCAGCACTTCAGAGTGTGAGGACATGAAGCCTTGCGACCTCCTCCTTATCTCCATGTTGAGAACCAAGCCATTGGCTATTTCTAAGGTCATTACAAGCAGCATTGACAATGGTGATTTGGATAACCTCTCATGAATTCAGAAGTGTGGTCAACAACCATAGGTCCCGCAACTATCGTCAAAATTGATGCTCATACTACTTAATTGGTTAACGCACCGTTGAAACTCGCTTAGATGATTGGCAATAAAACTGTTTCTTTGTATTTCATTTGCATTAATTTTCTCAAGTGATACAACTTGTTAATATGAAGTTTCGATGCATAAAGCACTTTGAGCTTCTTCCACAATGCTCTCAAGTGTTTTTCATTACGAATATAATTGTAAACATTATCATTAATAAATTGTCGAATATATTCCTAAACTTGCTTATGTTTGAATGGCTACTCTTCATTATAATTTGATTCGTGCTTTTACGTAACAAATATCGGAAGATGTATTGTTTTGATAAACAATAAGTCTTTCATCTTGTTTATCCAAATGTCATAATTTGTGTCATTCAAATAAATTATCTTATTACCACCCTTCATCAGTTAAAACAAATTTTAGCACAACAACCTGGCTCTGATATTATTTGTTGAGTTTCAGATGCCGAAATTTTGCTCATAAAGCTGAGAATCGATATCTACAATAATCGCTTTTAAAAATTTTTGTTTGAACCCCATGAGAAGATGATATAATAATATGCACCATAAGATAATAAAAAAATGAGACAAAATATTTTATGTTAAAAACTTTTTTAAAAAAAAGATAAAAAAATCATAGGATTATAAGTCCAAAAATATCCATCATACGATAAATCTTGATTACAAAAACCTTAACAATATGTGGATATGATATCCTGTAATGATAAACCCGAGTAATATAGAATACAAGAACGAACAAAAAAAAAGACTCGTAAAATATTTTGCTCGATACCAGGAATAACATACCCAAAGTCAGTAAGAATGGAACACGATTTGAATATAAAATGGATGAGTAAATCTTCCTCTTCTTTTTTCTCACTTCCTCTTCTTTCTCTCTGTGTTAGCACTAAAAAAATTCAAAAATTTTGTTAATGTTAATCTTTGTAGAACACATCGGTGCTTTTATAGTAGAATTGGTGTACATGTGTTCCTCACATGCATTAGTTATGACCTCCTCTGGACAATTTACGTATGTGTCCTCTAGATATTGTTCCCACGGGGATTGATGCATGATTGCCTATATTTTGGTTCATTGGGAGTAGTTTTCACTCAATTGATCCTCATACAAACATTGCACTATTCTTCAGTGAGTTCAGTCGCTCTGCTAACACTCAGATTGATTCTCGGCCAATCTTTCACAAATATCATGTGAATCTCTAGTGCACTCTGCTGCTCGGCCAACCTTCCTTGACATCTCCAACCGAGCATGTTATTAGATGTTATATTAACGGGTATAAGACTCATAAAAAGGTGACTCAAAAACCTATCAATAACTCCTAGTATTCAAAAACAAGTGCTTCAAAAGTCTTGATGCTTCAAGTATAATACACTCAGGTCCATGTGATGCTTGTTCTTGGTCAATTTAATTATCTGCACATATCCCCTTAATTTCGCCCGACTTGTGGTCGGCATCATCAAAGCCAAATAGGCGTTCAACATCAATCAATTCCTCCCTTGCTTCTCTGTATGTGGCCTGTGTGCTTTAAAAGCTACATGTTGGTATACTGTTGTAGGCAATTTAGATATCCTATGATTTTATTTTTTAATCAATTGGAAGAATATGTTTTTGTTTTATAACATTGAGAAAAGCAGTTGGTGTATTTCATCAGCATATCAAACAAGTTCGCATAGAGTTATTTTGCCTATACGTACGTATAGGTGATTTCAAATCAACACTGTTAATGGGTTCTCCGTTCTTCCGTCTGTACAGCAGAATGAGGGTTCTTATTTTCCTCCAGTTGGATATCACCTCTTTGGTCAACCGTTGGCGTCCGGTAAATCTATCATGTGGTCAGGTGCATTACAAGGTCATTCTGCAATGCATGAGGTACTTCATCTCTTTTTATTTCCATTCTTAAATTTTATTTAAATTTTAATCTTCATCCATGTAAAAATCCAACCACCATGATTCGTTCTGTTATTCACTTTAGGAACACACCCATTAATATCATTCTTGGCTATGAAAACGTTCTTTTTAAACGCTTTTTGTTGAAGATGATAGAAATTTCCCCTTTAATTGGTCACGTTGTTAGAAATAGCATGCCCTACCAGCGAATTGTATCGGGTGCAATAAACTATTATTTCTATGCAGTCTTATTTAGTTTCTTTAAAAGGCATTTATATTTATCATATTTGTTTTACTTATATGTGAAATTTTATATTTAAGTAATGCAACTACATAATCATGATAAGATAATGCTTTAGAGCTTTGATTGCTTGAGAGAGTTGAATATAAAATATTTCCAATCATAAGACAACTAAAATGAGATATTAATAATCCTATTAAAACAGTATACATTATGCCAACCTGATGAAGGATAACCAAGCTCATAATTACTAATGTTCTCAACACTATGGCAAATGTGCATGCCTTCGTTAAAGAACAAGTTCACTGAATTGACTCAAACAAATGACTCTTCTATGGAGTTTTTGTTCTATGTCAAACAAGAATACTTACATAGAAGTGGTAGAAATGATCTTTAAACTTACGACACAAAATATTATATATGCACATCATCGTACTTTGATATTATTAATATGTATTCAATATTTGAATTTCCGTTAAGGTAATTGTTAGGTGCAGTGAAAAGTATTTGGGGTTAAAAATGATCGATATAGTATGCATCACTCCTTGCAAAATGAATGACATTATCACCACCTTATTTTCTTTAATTGGGATCAGAGAATTCCTCAATATTAATTAAGGGCTTCCTCCTTAAATATTAATTTCTTGCTTTCTTTATTCTTTATTCAGAGAATGAAGGAAGAGCCAAACGGCTCTCCTGGAAGATAAAAAAAATAAATAAATGAAAGAGGATGGGTGATTAGAAGCAGAATGTAGAGAGTAGTCACCTAGGATTAGGGAGCTTTTTCCTCTCTCAAATTTGCCCTGTTTTAATTATTTTTTTTCATCTAATTATACTTGAGTGATAAAGAAATTGTCGAAGTGTTGGCATAATATTTTTCTATATTATCAAGTGTTGATAAGTTGGTAGAAAATTATCAAATGTTGATATGAAAATTTCTAATATTCTAAGTGTTAGAACTAATTATTTAAATGAGTGTTAACACACATAATTTATAAATTGTGTTTATTTTTGAACTAATTATTTAAATAAGTGTTAACACACATAATTCATAAACTGTGTTTATTTTTACTTGGTTTTATAAAGATTAGTAAGTTCAAATATAAATGTAGGATACCTATGTGAATACTTAGAGAATGGACACTAGCGTGGTTGGCCATTGTTATTTAAATAGTGTGTTTCATATCATATATTTTCGCATATGTTATAAAGATTAAATTTTACATTATATGGTGTAAAAGGTTGAATATTTGTACTTTATATTTTGTTTTGACCGATTAAAAGGAATATCATGGTATTGGAAATGAGAAAAACATTAAAATTCCGTAGTACTTCCGACTTTAATTCCTAGGTCGTAGTCTTGGTGCTTATAGCATAATATGGCTATTAAATAGCAAAAGCCTTAATCTGGAATTCTTGAACAGTGTGAAAGCTAATACAGACATTATAGCTGTGGCTACTGTCAATTTGCACATGGGACAGACTTCTTGGATGTTTTTTTATTCATAAATCATCTTAGCTTTGTGGAATTTCTCTATTGATATAAATTTTGGGTTTCGCTAACACGTAGCCAATTAGCATAGTGGAAAAGAACCTGAATTTCACTATCAATCATGGGTCACCAATATTGAGAGTACAAGGAACGACAATTACACAACTAAGTATATAAAGTTGCATAACAATATTTAATATGAAAAATCCTTATCTACCCAAGGAAAAAAATATTGGATAAATTTTGAATAAATTCACTATAAAAGTATCCAATTAAATATATAACCCCTCTATGACCCCTTCATAATAATTTATATGTTTGATCGACCGAATATAACCTTAGCACATCTAATGACCTACTAGAGAAGAATACAACGATAAAATGAGTAACTGAATAGTAGTACGTTCTAAAAATAATATTAAATAAATGTACTCAGGTTTAGTAAAAATAAAATTTGAATCAAATCTTAATCAGTTGTCAAATGTATTTTTTTTTTCTTTTCGTGTGGCGCCCTTTGTGTCAAATAATCTCTTATCTTGCCCTAAAATCACATAAGGACTTTTTATGTCAACGTCGGCACATGTGTGCCTGTCGTGAACGTATTAGGCATGACTTCCATTGGCAAGCCACGCATATGCATCCTTTAGATACTTAAGTATAGGTCCCACCAAAAGTTGTCCGAAATGGCACGTGCACCCCTTAGGCATGTATGAGGTGTTGAAATTTCGCTCATATTAGCACATGCCCCCCAAAATGTCTTCCCTTGAACAATTCTAACATCGAAATTGAACGAATATCTAGATGATCCGTCTATTGGATATGAGATTTATAAGAGAGTAATCTAAAACCTAATGAATTTTTTCTCACGATCTTATGGGAGACCTATTGCATTGTCGGTGATTGTTATCTCTCATCATCTAGCAACTTTCCCTCCAATGGAATCCAGCATTAGACTCCACAAGTATTAATGACACCCAATTCTTCTCCATTGAAACACTTGGTGTATTATCTCCCTCTTCGCGGTCTTCGCATCGATAGAGTCACTCTTTTTAACTCTCTTACTTGACATCCTCCTGCCAACTTGACCAAGCTTTCCATTGGTCACTTTGACGTTGCCCTTAGCAATCAAAACCTCCATCAAGTACCAACTTGAATTTACTTCCTCTTGTTACAACAGAAAAGCTTTTGGTGAACTTTCATTGGCCTTTACTGAATATTGTGCAAAAGTCTTCATTAAGCTTGTTGGTTTAAATCAAATTCAATTGGACATTTAGATAATATCACACATCCCTTAGCATGAACTTCATTCCATTGCTTGTCTATAAGCTAATATCCTCTATACAAACAAGCCTTAATGAACCATCATTCTTCATCTTTAATACCCGTAGTCCCTAAACATTTAGGAGGTGAAGTACTTCTTTGATGTTGCATAGAGTGAGGTTCTACTATTTATTTCCCAACTTATTTTGTGGCTCATGAAGCTCCGTGTCTTTGGCACATTAACAATTAGAAGGTTTTTGTAAGTAACAATAGAGGTTCGTTCATTATTATTATGATCTCTCCTCTCTTGCCACTTGCTACCACCCTCCATCTCCTATTTTTGCTTGAAGTAATCCCGCTTCATATGGACATTCTTACCGTAACGAAAGTATTCGATACCCTTGAGTTTGGATTGCATGCTGGCTCTCCCTTGATATCTTGTATTACCAACCGCAAGTGGATATTAAGGTACTTCGCTTTCCTAAAATCTCATCACTTCTATTCTGCCTAAACTTGTTCATAAGCAAAGAAGCAATAATACCATCAACGTTGAACGTGTCATTCTCTAATAATAGAGTTATGATAATATGATCATATGAGGCTAGCAATAAAGCCATCAACACCAATGTCCTATCTTCACCCTTGATCTTCTCATCAATCGCCTTCATTTGCATAAAATCTGATTAAACTCATCTAAGTATTTATGAAAGTTTCTCCCTTTTGATAACCAAAGGTTATAGAATTTCTTCTTCACATATAGTCTCATCCTCAATGATTTAGATTTGTACGGGCCCTGAAATTTCATTTACAGTTCCTTTGGATTTGACAAATCTATGACTTCTTTAAATGCGTTGTTTATAAGATATAATTTGATCGTACAATTAGTAAAATTTTTCATATTTTACCACTCATCATCTATCATTCGCTCTAACTTTTCCACCTTGTTTCTCAATGTTTTGACTTTTTTTTACTGGTTAAAACGCTTCTCACTCTTTTTTACTAAAGAATGAAATTATTTTTTCCATTAAATCACTTGATGGGGAATGAAAGATCCTTTGACATTGAAGTTATTAAATTATAGTTTTCACACATTGAAAAAGCTTACTATTTGATATCAGTTATTGGGATTCATGAAAGTGCAGATAACAGACGTAGCAGAAATGAACTAGAATCCTTTTTCCTGTTGTCAGCCAACAAACACCATAATGAATAACAAACACAAAACAAAGTATACAAAGTTGCACACCAATACATAATGTGAAAAACACTTTTCAACTATATGAAAAATCATGAGACATTTTTAAAATATTCACTATAAAAGTATCTGATTGTAAAAAATAACCCCTATCGAGATCCCTTTAAAATAACTTTTGTGAATAATTGATTGAGTACAACAACAAATATAGCTACCCATTAGAGAATAATATATTGAGAAATCAAGAAACCAAATAATAATACGTTCTAGAATCAAAATTAGAGGAATGTACTGAGTTTGATAAAAAATGGAATTCGAATTGGATCTCAATTAGATACCGAATGTCTTCCTTTTCTCTCTTCTCTCTTTGTATGGCACCCATTGTATTAAATGATCTCGCATCTTGTCCGCTCGTCATGCGAACATTAGGTGCGACCCTCATTGGCAAGCCATATATATGTACCTTTCAGACACTTGTTAGGTGTAGTTCTTACCACTGGTTGCCGGAAACGATGCACATATGCTCCTCATGTGTACATCAGATATTGAAATCTGTCTCACACAGGCACATGCCCCCATGATGCCCCTCTAAAATACCTTTACTTGAATGAATTTTTGTACTAAAATCAAGAGAACTTCTATATGACCCCTTAAATGGGTGTGAAATTCACAAAGAAATAACCCAAAACTGAACACTTGATCCATTTGTTGTGTCTCTGAGGTCCTTTCAAAGTGACCATAGACATTTCTGGTTTGCATTTTTCATTTTTTACATGACAAGTCAAGCAATGCAATATCTCAAATAGTTAGGCTCAAGATCAAATATCGGCGGTCACCCAATGGTATCAGAGATTTGGGTATTTCCCAATGCCAAAAAATCACCGCAATATGTCGTGACACTATCAACTTTTTCAATATTTCAGCCGATCAGCCTATACATATCAGCTAATATATATATATATATGTAGAAGCCTTAATTCACACATTCGCCTTTTTGGTTTTGGTTCCAATGATTTAGGCTTCACTTTGTAAAAAATTGTTTAAAAGCTTTTTAAAAGTAAGCAAATATTATTTTAAGTAACAGTAAAATTAAGATAAGAATTCAAGCATATATATAAAGTAACAAATTTATGTAGTTACTTCTTGGGATAAGAGCTATGACCATGGGTATAAGGTAAAGATAGTTTACTTTAATCAAAAGAGTACGATCACCCGATTACTCTCTTCTTACTAAGAACTCTCGGCTGTCTTAGTGAAGACGTGAACCACCCAAACCTAGAAACACTCAAATAGTGAACTCGACTTAAGAGCATTGGTATTCTATTTGGTGCACTCAGTTGATGTGTATTGTTTGGTATAATAACTCCCTTACATGCCCCCTCTATAAGTAGATACAAATGTTATCTAATTAGTTAATATAAATGTATTGTTTCTAGGTATGTTTATTAGGACTTTAACCGTGATCCATCGCTCAAATTCTTATCATAAAGCCTTCAATAATACCCAGTCATATCCCATGGCACCATCATTATGTTTCATTCATTCTTCAAGGATCATCAATGGCTACATTGTATCTAGAGCTTGAACGTTTACCAGGTTCATCCTTGAACTACAACCCACCGGGCTGCACTTTCAAAATTAGGAGTTATGGCATCACAAATATATTAAAAGGTGGTAGCATTTTATTATATATCTCAGCTTTCATGCGGCCCCATTAAAATTTGATTGCATTCGCCACGTCACAGCGTCGACAATACGGATGACACTGCTATTGTACACAGCCGATACCAATAGGGCGGAGACCAATATTTTGATCCATGGTTGGGTTACCTTTTTCAAAAAGAAATGAGTTGAGTAACATAAAATGCTAATTACACATGGTGTAAAGGGTAATTTAGTGAAGGAAAATGGTGATCTTGAGACAAATAGAAGCAGGGACATAAGAAAGTGCACGGCCAAAGCTGATATCATTTGAATGTGTGTTTTTTTTTTCCTTCTTTGTAACAGGAAAGAGCTGGCGAGAAGAAGATTGAGGTTGTTCCTTCATCAAGATTCTCAAACTGGGCATGGTATACGCAATCACAAGGTGTTGCCAGCCCAATTCCACTGTTTTCCACTGCAGCATCATCAGGATTCTCTCTTTCGACAGCCACTGCTTCGTCGTCCACCTTCCCTTGATTAAAATTTAGAAAAACAACACTCCTGTCCTTCAATCCTATCCTTCTACAAACTCCTTCACCGCCATGGTGAGTGGAGACAGTCTGAATACAGTATTTTGTCCTCTTGACAACGGCGCTTTTCCCATGGAAGCAGACCATGTCTATCGATTTCTATATATATATATATATAAATAGTTATACAGCCAATTCTTAATCTGTTGCCCTGGCATCATTCGTTGAGAAGTTTATTTTGGCGTTACTAATTCAAGTTCAGCAATTGAAACTGCTCCCACCCTTCTCTATCAGTACCTGTGATTAAGTGAATTACCTCACACACTCAAGAGTGTATCTTACTACCTCCTGATCGCCCCAAGCATCCTTGAGAAAAGTTCCGGTGTCGCAGCAAGCATCAGGTAATCATCACTTTCTTTTGAACAATAGTTTTATTCTGAAAACTTTAAGCATGTCTGCGAGATACCGTGGTTTTCAAATTCGAAGCATTGAATGCTCGATTCGAGTGAGTTCACCGAACCCATTTTACTTGTTCTTCTGGTGGTGATTGGGGGTGGTGGTGGTGGTTAAAATTGTAAGTTTCTGCTCCATCTGCTGTTCCTGCACATTTTAAATGCTAAAATTTGGATTGTGATAATCGCGTGTGGTTGTCCTGGTGATTTCCTTTCGGATTCCACTCGCCTGAGATGGAAATGGACTGCGATCTTGTAGATGAGATCGCAGCGAAGGTGAGAAGATGTGTTTTGGAAGGTGAGAAATGCAATAAGAATGAGTGAATAACGTCAAACAGAAACAACAGAGAATTCTGTACGAAGCACAGCAG
>JAOVVI020004243.1:0-17237 GCA_028571085.2 Nepenthes alata | reverse complement strand
CAGCAAGTAAAGGGGGGGGGGGGGCACAGCACTCCAATTCCCCAATATTTAATAGGAAAAATCAGCACACACATGGCACAAGGAAGGATAAACCACGCCAGCTGAATTTATTAATTCAGCAAGGGGAGAGAGAGCTTCACAGCAGCTGCAAACTTAGCCAAAATTTGGAAGAACAAAAGCAGGTTACAGCTGCTCATCTCAGCAAATAAATTAGGTGCTTTCCACGGTAGCTCATATCAGGAATAGAGCCAACAAAACTCAGCCAAAATTGAAGCAAAATAAAAACAGCCCGCAGCTGCTTATCTGTGTTGGCGGGTGTTGGCGCAAAACGAAAGATACGGTGACCGGGCGGACGGAGTACTCGGACAGCAACAGAGCAGAGCTCTCGGTCGGATGGCCAAAAGTAGAGATAGAACAAACGAGAGAAACACACAAAGGAGATTAACGTGGAAAGACCCTTCTTGACTAAGGGAAAAACCACCAAAGAATACACTATAAAGAATGATTGTTTACAAGAATGTTAGCTATACAAAGTTCAAACAAAAAAAAGCAATCACTAAGTGTAAATCACACAATCTCTCTCTAAAATTGTTTCTCACTCTATCTTTACAACAAGGCTGCCCAAAGCTCTCTTTAAGCTCCTTGAAATGCTTGTCGTCGCACACACCCGTGATCCACATATCCAAGCAAAGGGCACAAGCCTTTATATACACAAATAGCCTAATGGTCTGCCAGCCACCCTACTGCCAATAGGGTGGCAGGACCACGCCCCCTAGGCCTGCCATGGCAGGCTTGACACCCTAAGAAGTTGCAGCCGCCTAAACATCCAATCATAGTGGGTCAACTGCCCATCTGAAAAATACGGCTACAGCAGGCCTATGGGAGAGAGAGAGTCAACGCCTAGATTTCTGGAGTCATCGTCCATGTCCGCAGCAACCTCTCGGACATGACGCCTTCAATGAGTCCTCATCTGCATAACAGGCTTCTCAGACCACTCAAGAAAGTCCACGTCCATTTTTCTTAATGGAGTCCGCGAACATAAGTGCCACGAGGGAGTGACCCCAACAAACTTTCCCTTACGACCGAGTGGGAGTGAAGTTAGTTAGACCGGCAATGTCATAACAAGCTTCCAACTTTTCCTTTGGCAAAACTTTGGTCAACATGTCCGGGTCATTGTCATCCGAGCGAACCTTTTCAATCGGTAGCTGCCCATCATCAAAAACATCTCTCACCCAATGATATCTCACGTCAATGTGCTTTGACCGAGAATGGAATGAAGAGTTTTTACACAAATGAATGACACTTTGGCTATCACAAAGGATCTCGTACGTCTCTTGCCTTAGACCCAATTCTTGAATAAACCTCTTCATTCAAAGCATCCCTTTGCAGGCCTCGGTCACGAAAATGAACTATGCCTCTGTAGTGGAGAGAGCGACGCACTTCTGTAACTTGGACTGTTAGGAGACCGCCCCTCCTGTAAATTTTACCAAGTATCCAAACGTTGATTTTCAAGAATCAACGTCCCCGGCCATATCAGCGTCTGTGTACCAAAACAGCTGAGGCTTCTCTCAACCAAACTTTATACCCATCTTGGAGGCCCCGCAGAGATATCTGAAAATCTATTTTACCGCGGACCAATGCTCCATCCCTGGATTTGAGAGAAATCGGCTCACAAGGCCAACCGCATGAGCAATGTTCGGCCACGTACACATGGCCGTATACATCAAACTGCCTACGGCTGAAGAGTAAGGAATCTTACTCATACGCACTTTCTCAGTATCCGAGGACGGACACTACTGCTTGCTCAGCCTAAAATGGTTGGCCAAAGGGGTACTGACAGGCTTGGAACTTTCCATGTTGAATCGTTGAAACACCTTTTCAACATAGACTTTTTGGGATAGCCAGAGCTTATTGTCCCCTCGGTCGTGAAATATTCTGATCCCCAGAATTTGCTTCGCCGGTCCGACGTCTTTCATAGCAAAAGACTGCATCAGTTGCTCTTTTAGCTCATTGATTTGAGCACTGTTTTGTCTGACAACCAGCATATTGTCCGCATAAATGAGGAGGATGACAAAGTTATTATTCGAAAATCTCTGTAAAAAGACACAGTGGTCCGAAATAGTCCTATAAAATCCTCGTCCGACCATAACGGACTCAAACTTTTGGTACAACTGTCTCGGAGCTTGCTTCAATCCGTACAAGCTCTTCTTCAGATGACAAACTAGTCATTCCTTCCACTTTACTTCAAAACTATCTGGTTGCTCCACGTAGATCTCTTCCTCTAGATCTCCATGGAGAAAAGCTGTCCGGACGTCTAGTTGCTCAACCTCCAAATTCAAAGCCGTTGCCAGTCTGAGTACCACACGGACTGAGGACATCTTCATAACATGTGCGAAGATTTCATCAAAGTCAACAGCCTTGCGTTGACCAAAGACCTTTACCACAAGTTGTGCCTTGTGTCTCGGCTTCCTCGAGTCCTCGGTGGTCTTCAGTCAGAAGACTCATTTGTTCTTCAGGGCCTTCTTCTCTTAGTCAGCTCAAAGGTATAGTTTTTATGAAGAGAAGACATTTCTTCCTTCATGGCCTCAAACTATTTATCCTTTTGAGCGCTACACATGGTTTTTTCAAAATCTTCAGGTTCTCCGGTATTAGTAAGGAGGACGTACTCACTTGCTGGCAGACGGGCGTACGAATGTCTGTGCCTGGACGACCGTCTCACAGGGACCACCTCGGCCTATTGAGGTGCCAAATCTGCAACCTGATCTTTCTGAGGCGCTGGAATCGCCTCATCATGGTTTTCAGCTACTCTTCGTCCGCCGACATCGAACACAAGAGGCACTAGACGGACAGCATCAACATCAACTATGTCTGTCCGAAAAGTATTGGGTTGAGACTTCTGGTCTTTCCCAATGTCCTCGATTGTCTTGTCCTTAATGAAGAATACATCACGGGATCGGACCAGCTTCTTTTCCTTTGGGTTATATAACCTATACCTAAGTTCATCATTGTCATAGCCCAGAAAGACACATTACTTTGTCTTTGGCTGCAGCTTGGTCCTCTCATCTCTCGAAACATGAACAAAGGCCTTGCAGCCAAATGTCCGAAGATGGTTAAAAGTTGGTTCCTTCTTAGTCCAAATCTTATCTGGAACTTTCCCATTCGGAGGCTTACTGGGCGACCGGTTGATCACGTGGGTGGCCGCCTTCAAGGCCTCGGCCGAAAAAGATCTCGAAAGCCTAGCCTCGGACAACATGCACTTGACCCTTTCCATCAGGGTGCGATTCATCCTTTCGGCCACGCCATTCAACTATGACATCTTTGGTGGAGTCTTCTGGTGTTTGATACCATGAGCTCTGCAATAGGCATCAAACATCCCAATGTACTCACCACCGTTGTCGCTCCGGATGGCCTTCAACTTTCTCCCGGTCTCACGCTCAACGAGGACATAAAATTGCTCAAAGATTCCCACAACTTGATCCTTGGTCTTCAGCGAGAACATCCACAGTTTTCTCGAGCAATCATTAATGAAGGAGACAAAGTATTGTGCTCCTCCAAAAGTCCTTTTTGGGAGGGGACCACACACGTCCGTGTGGACGAGCTCTAGGACCTCAAACCTCCTGGAAGATGCGTCTCCTGAAAAAGAGACTCTCCGTTACTTCTTCGCTATGCATTGAGGGCAAGTCTTTTTCCTGTCTCCATCCATCTATGGGATGAAACCCGTTTTGGCCAGATGACTCATGCCACGCTCACTCATATGTCTGAGCCTTTTGTGCCAGAAGCCCGAGGACTCCACACATCTCGTGGCATTCACCTCTGCCTCCTTGGCCTTGATTTTTAGCGCATAAAGGCCTAAGGCCTTTACTCCACGGGCAATCACCAAGGAACCCTTGGTCAACTTGAAACTGCCGTCACAAAATACGCTGCAGTAACCTTCATCATCGAGCTGTCCAACTGAAATGATATTCATACGAATATCAAGGACGTGTCGGACGTCCCTCAAAATCAGTTGGGCTCCAGTGTTTGTCAATAAGGAGACGTCACCTTGTCCAATGATCTCGGACATCTCCATGTTGCCCATCTTCAGCACTCCTGGGGCACACAAAGTGTAAGTGGAGAACAGCTCTCTTCTAGAAGTGACGTGGATGGATGCGCTAGAGTTTACCACCCAGTCAGAGGCATGCTCGGCCACGTTCACTGAGTCTTCAGATTCGCAAGCCAGAAAGAAGTCACCTCCTGTGACAACTGAGACTGAGGACTCTTCCTCGTCACGTCTATTTTCTTCTCTTTCTTTCCTAGCGTTTTTACGCTTTCACTTATAACAAAACTTCTTGATGTGGCCCTTCTTGCGATAATGGTGGCACTCTATATTCTGGTACCGATAACGTGACTTACTCCACCCTTTGTCTTCAAACTTTGGGCCACGTCCTCGACTCCTTCCCCTGGATTCGGTGACAAGGACCTCGGAGTGCTGAGAGGTGGATGGTACCTGAAACTGCCGTCTCACTTTCTCATTTAGCACAGCCCCTTTGGGCATCTCCAAAGTCACTACGCTATCTGGAGTTATATTGGCAATGGTGATACTCATGATCTCCCATGAGTCCGAGAGGGTTGCTAGGAGCCAGAGTCTTAGCACCTTATCCTCAAACTTAATCCCTATGCCATTCAGCCGGTCCACACAGCCGTGAAATTCATTCAGGTGGTCTGCGAAAGACAAGCCGTCATTGTGCCGGATCCGCATTAGCCTCATCAAGTGGAAGATTTTGTTATTGCCGGTTTTGGAGGCATAGAGCTTTTGCATCTTCTTCCAAAGCTCATTGGCATTGGACTCTCCCCGAACGTGGTTGTACACGTTGTCGTCCACAAACTGCTGTATGAACCTGCACACTTGCTTGTGCTCTAACATCCACGCATCGTCCGTTTTTGCCGTTGGCTTTTCAGTGAAAAAATGGGATTACGCATGGACTTCACAAATAGCAAGTCTGACATCTTGCTTTGCCAAGTGTCAAAATTTATTCCATTTAAGCAAGTCATTTTGTTTCCAATCTCCATAGCAGCCAGCAACAAGGTCACCGTTCAAAGAACCAAGATCTCTGATACTACTTATTGGCATAAAATGAAAGACATGGTGATTGGGCGGATGGAGCACTAGGATAGCAACAGAGTAGAGCTCTCGGTCGGACGGCCAAAAGTAGAGATAAAACAAACGAGAGAAACACACACAGGAGATTAACGTGGAAAGACCCTTCTTGACTAAGAAAAAAACCACCAAAGAATACACTATAAAGAATGATTGTTTATAAGAATATTAGTTACATAAAGCTCAAATAAAAAAAAATAATTACTAAGTGTAAATCACATAATCTCTCTCTAAAAGTGTTTCTCACTCTATCTTTACAACAAGGTTTCCCACAGCTTCTTGAAATGATTGTCGTCTCACACATTCGTGATCCACATATCCAAGCAAAGGGCACAAGCTCTTATATATACAACGGGCCTAGTGGTCAGCTAGCCACCCTACTGCCAGTAGGGTGGCAAAACCACGCCCCATAGCCCTGCCGTTGCAGGCACTTGCCCGGCGTGCTAGAATGGCAGGCCCTACACCCTAGGAAGTTACAACCGCTTGAACATCCAATCAGAGTGGGTCAACTATCCATCTAAAAAATACGGCTACAACAGGCCTACGGGAAAGAGAGAGTCAACGCTTAGATTTCTGAAGTCCTCAGCAACCTCTCGGACATGATGCCTCAAATGAGTCCTCGTCCGCATAACAGGCTTCTCGGACCACTCAACAAAATCTGCGTCCATTGTTCCCAATGGAGTCCGTGGACATAAGTGCCACGAGGGAGTGACCCGAACATCCAAAATTAAAGAGAAGGAATGAAAGTAAAAAAAAGAATACACAATATTTATGTGAAAAATCCTTATGAATAAAGGAAAAAATTACGGGACGCTAAGTCCATACAAATTGTACTGTGTATGAGATGAGTGATTTCAAACAAGAGGCAAAAATAGAACAGTCAGTTGTCCTCACTACACTCAGCTTCTTTTCTTCCTTTCCTATGTTTTTCTTCTTTCTCACCACCCATACATATCTCCTTACATACACACACATATATGTAAGTATAGACATAAGATCAGCAGCAGCAGGATCACCACGCCCTACTCCATGGTTGGTGCACAGTTCCCAAGAAGCATGCATATATTTACCCTGTCCAGTAGCAGGCGGCGCATGCCTACAGCAACAGACAGATCAACTATTTTGTAGTTCCAAGGTTACCTAAACAGGCAAGTCAACCGACCCCTTTCAGATGTAGTAGGTCTTATGTATTGCCATATCGAGCCGGTCAACCTGGTTATCCGTCTTCCTATTTATACCGATTAACACCCTGTTGACCATCTTCATTATTGTTCTGAGAACCCTCAGCTAAATAGGTCAACTTAGACCTTCAGCTGGTCAACCATATTGACCGATTGTCGACCGTCCATCCGGTCAACCATGTTGACCGGAGCTTCTTCTTGTTCTGAAGAAGTTCTCTAATCACAAGAACTTCTTGACGGGAGTGATCCCCAACAAAATTTACTTCACGACCGTGAAGAAGTTAAATCTGTTAGCCTGACCATCTTGCAGCATGTCTTATTCTTTCCTTTCGGTAGAATCTTAGTCATCATGTCTATCCCGTTCTCTTCTGTGCTAACCTTAGTGACAGTAGACCTTAATTCAACACCTCTCGTACCCAATGATATCATACATCAATGTGCTTAGATCTGGAATGAAGTGAAGAGTTCTTCCATAGATGAATGACACTCTAATTGTCACAAACGACCACATATCTTTCCTGTTCAATGCCCAACTCTTGAACGAACTCCTTCATCCACAACATCTTCTTGCAGGCTTCTGTCACTGTGATATATTCGGATTCAGTAGTGGATAGGGCTACGCACTTTTGTAACTTAGACTGCCAAGAAACTACACCTCCCATAAATTTTACTAAGTAAACCGATATAGATTTACGTGTGTCAATATCTCCAGCCATATCCGCGTTCGAGTAGCCCACCAACTGAGGCTTGTCACCTTCAAGACACATGCACCTCTTGGAAGTTTTTTAAATATATCTCATGATCCACTTCAGCTCGGACCAGTGCTCCTTTTCTGGCTTGGATAGAAATCGGCTAACAGTTCTGATGGCATGAGCTATGTCAGGTCAGGTGCATACCAGGGCATACATCAGGTTTTCCACTGTTAATGAGTAGGGAACGCCTTTCATGTATTTTTTTTTGTTATCTGAGATCAGGCATTGACGAGTACTCAACCTGTAGTGGTTTTCCAACGGTGTGTTTACAGGCTTTAATTATCCAAGTTGAATCGTTGGAGCACTTTTTCAAGATAGTTCTCTTGAGACAATCATAATTTTTATGCCTTTCGATCGCGTAAGATTCTAACTCAAAAAATCTACTTAGCCCATCCAAGGTCTTTCATAGCAAATGACCACCCAAGCTACTCCTTTAGCTCCTTTATCTGGGTACTGTTACGTCCAATGATCAGCATGTCGTCCACGTATAGGAAAAGGTTAATAAAGTCATCCTCCGAGAACCTCTGTACAAATACACAGTGATCACGAGTTATCCACCGATACCCCTGACTGGTCATGACTGACTCAAATTTCTTATACCACTTCCTAGGAGCTTGCTTGAACTCGTACAGACTTTTTCTTGGATGACAAACAAGTTTCTCCTTCCCCTTAGCTTTAAACCCTTCCGATTGTTCCATGTAGATCTCATCCTCAAGCTCTCCATGGAGGAATATAGTCCAAAAATCCATCTATTCCACCTCAAGGTCCTGGGCGGTAGTCAGACCCAGTACTACTTGTATGGATGATATTTTTACAACTGGGGTGAAGATTTCATCAAAATTAACCCTATTTTGTTGACTGAAACCCTTCACTACCAGCCAGACCTTGTATTTTGGCTTCTTGGTATTCTCGTCCAGCTTCAAACGAAAGGCCCATTTGTTCTTGAGGGCCTTCTTCCCCTTAGGAAATTTAACCAAGTTGAAGGTGTGATTCTCATGACGAGAACTCATTCTTCATTCATGGCTTCCAACCAACCCTCTTTGTCGTCATCCTTCATCGCCTCTTCATAGTATTCAGGCTCTCCGGCATCAGAAAATATGACATATTTATTTGGTGACAGATGGACGGACGGTCGTCTATTGCGTGAGGATCGTCTAACAGAGACATTCCCTACCGGTTGAGGAATGACTCCATCAATGGTGTCATCCGGAGCCATGACCTCCTCTTCATTATCCTCAACCATCTCTTAACCATGATCCTCTCCCTCCATAGATGCCGGACGAACAGCTTCAACGCTTACTTTGTCTGTTTGCTTATCGTCGCACTTGGCCTTCCTGCCAATGTCTTTAATCATCTCATTTTTAACAAAAGTTACATCCCTTGACCGGACGAGCCTTCTAGTAGCTGAATCATAGAACCGGTAGCCCAGTTCATCTTCCCCGTAGCCCAAAAAAATACAATGTGTCGTCTTTGGCTCCAGCTTTGTCCTTTCGTCTCTTGGGATATGTACGAATGCTTTGCACCCAAACACTCGTAAATAATCATATGGCAGCTCTTTGCCCGTCCATATCTTCTCCGACACTTCACCCATCAGAGGTTTATTGGACGACCTGTTTATAATGTAGGCCGCCGTCCTGAGTGCTTCTACCCAGACGATGCATGAAGCTTTGCTTCGGAGAGCATGCATCGTACATTCTCCAAAAGTGTACGATTCATCCATTCTACCACTCCATTCAACTGGGGTGTCTTTTGGTGCCTAATACCATGTGACCGACAGTAGGGATTAAAAGGTTCCAAGTATTCACCGCCATTGTCACTTCAGATGGCATTCAACTTCTTCCCCATCTGACGCTCCAAAAGAGCATGGAATTGCTCAAAGGTACTAAGAATCTGATCCTTGGTCTTCAGTGGATAGACCCACAGCCTTCTAGAACAGTCGTCAATGAAAGAAATAAAGTACTGGGCTCCACCAAATAACCTTTCTCTGAATGGTCCACACACATTTGTGTGAACAAGATCTAGAGCTCTGCCTTTAGAGCGGATAAGTCTCCGTGAAATGAGACTCTCCTCTGTTTGCTGGCCAAGCAATGAGGACGCATCTTAGGTTCTTCCTCCTTTGCTCCAGTGATTAGGCCTTTCCTTGCCAAATAAGACAATCCACGATCACTCATGTGGCCTAGACTTCTGTACCACAGATCCGCTGTCTCTTTATAGATTGTAGTGTTCACGTCTTCGGCTACTGCACAAGCCTTCATCACATATAGGCCGGAGGCCTTCTTCCCTCTTGTTACAACACAAGACCCTCTAGTCAGCTTCCATTCACCTTCATAGAAGGTATTGCAGTAACCTTCATCATCCAGCTGACCGGCTGAGATGACATTCAATCGAATATCAGAGACATGACGCACATCCTTCAGCATAAGCTTTGTCCCATTGTTTGTCACCAAGACAACATCTCCCCTACCTACGACCGGCGATGTTCCTTTATTTTTCATTCTTATTACTCCAAAGTCTCATGGAGTGTAGGATGTAAACAGTTGCCTCCTGGACGTGACATGTAAGGTGGCACCGGAATCGATTACCCAGTCGGATTCCTCGTCCGTCACATTTGCCACATCTCCTTCACTTGTCAACAGAAAACCGCCTCTTGTGACCACTAAGACAGAGGACTTTTCCTCTGCACGTCCTTTATCACCTTTTTAATGTATTTTTCTACTTTTATTTAAAGCAATACTTCTTAATATGGCCCTTCTTACCATGGTGGTGGCACTCAAGGTTTTGATACCTTGACCTTGACTTGCCGCGGGCTTTCTCTCCTTACTTTTGACCACGACTTCTGCTTCGTTCCCTTGATTCAATTATAAGTACCTTAGACGTCGAGGTCCCTTGTGACCTCCTTAACTCATTCATGAGAAGGGAAGCAATAACCTCATCCAACCTTAGTGTATCCTTTCCAAACAATAAGGTTGTGACAATATAATTATAGGAGGTCGGTAAAGAAGAAACCAGAACCAACGCCTTGTCCTCCTCCTTGATTTCTTTTTTAAGGACGGACAACTGCGTCAATATCCAGTTGAACTCGTCCAAGTGCTTCTCAAATCTTCCTCCTTCCGATAACCGTAAGCCATAAAATTGCTTCTGAATGTGTAGTCTGGTTGTTAAAGATTTGGACTTATACTGGCTCTCCAACTTTTTCCAAACCTCCATCGGGTCAGTCAAGCTAGCACTTCCTAAAGAATATTATCCGTCAGACACAGTTTGATGGTGCAGTTTGCAAGATCTTTTTTATATTATCTTTCAGCATCGGTCAAGTTTGTAGGCTTCTCATCCTTCTTCTTCAACGCCTTTATCGTCCCTTCTCTGGTAAGAACGTTTTTCACCCTTTCTTACCAGAGGATGAAATTATCCTCCCCGTTGAACTGCTCAACGCTGAATGGCATATTATTTGATGATACTAACGCCATTAGAATAGTGTTCTCAACCTTGCTCTCTGATACCACTTGTTGGCAAAAAATATGGTGGCCAACCGATATAGGCATAATGGAATTAAAGAGAATGAATGGAAGTAAGAAAAAAAACACACAATATTTACGTGAAAAATCCTTGTGAATAAAGAAAAAAAATCACGGGACTCTAAGTCCACATAAATTGTACTATGTATGAGATAGGTGATTTCAAACAATAGGCGAAAACAGAACACTCAGTTCACCTCACTGCACTCAGCTTCTTTTCTTCTTCTCCTATGTTTTTCTTCTTTCTCACCACCCATACACATCTCCTTACATACACACACATATATATAAGTATATACATAAGACCAGTAGCAGCAGGATCACCACGCCCTGCTCCATGGTTGGTGCATAGTTCCAAAGAAGTATGCATATGTTTACCCTGTTTAGCAACAGGCGGCGTATACCTGCAGCAACAGACATATCTGCTATTTTATAGTTCCAATGTTACCTAAACAGACAAGTCAACCAACCCCTTTCAGACGTAGCAAGTCTTCTGTATTGCCATATCAAGCCGGTCAACCTGGTTGTCCATCTTCCCATTTATACCGGTCAACGCCCTGTTGACCATCTTCATTATTGGTTTGAGAACCCTCAGCTAAACCGGTCAACTTAGACCTTCCGTCGATCAACTATATTGAACGACTGTCGACCGTCCATCCGGTCAACTATGTTGACCGAAACTTCTTCTTGTTATGATTGAGTTCTTTAATCACATGAACTTCTTCAGAGGAGTGATCCCCAACAATCTGGCTGCTGAAGCAAATGATATTTAAGGCTGCTGAAGTAAATCTGCCCACGGCAGCTACAACCAGCAGCAGTTGCCGCCGAAATTTCAAGGAGAAAATTGGTGACACAGGCATCACACTTCAACCATTTAGAACCGATGAAAAAGAAACACAAGGCATCTTAATTAGGAGCCAAATTAGTGATGATTCAGCAATTAAACCGAGACACTAGGCAAAATTCAAAGCTAGATAGGAATTGCTGGCAGCAGCTTGGATGCTTCAGCAAAACCTTTAATTTCTATTAAGAGAAATGTGAGGGCAGGATAGAGAAAAAAAGAAAAAGAATGAGGAAACGAGATGGAAGGGCTGAGAGACAGAAGAAGGGTGAAAGGAAGGAGGAAAATTCAACAAAACCGGTTCTCCCTTGGTGCTCATTTGGCAAGTGACCCTCACCTTCCTTCTTTTGTTGAATTTTTCTTGCTGATTTCTTGAAAGTATTGATTGATCCAATACTTCAATTCCTTAGTTTGTTATTTTATTATTTCCATAGTATCATTTATAGCATGAAGAATTTCAAAATTAATTAGAAGAAAGGGGTTACTTGACACCAGGTGCTAAATCTGAAATTCAGCAACCTAATGGATCAGTTACTGTAATCTGATTGAACCGGCCCCAATTTGACTGAACTGGTAGTCAAGCCGACCAAGATATATTGAACTAATGTTAAATTATCAATCTGTAGACCAGCCAAAAACATTACTTGGAACCGATCCCCAAATTGGGTCTCCAAACCTGAGACAGAATCAGCAAACTTACCATTGCTGATGTAGAAATTGTAGCTCATGAAAATGAGATAAACCGGATCCCAATTCGGCTAAACTGGCAACCAAAGTAGCTCATGTATGTTAAGATAATATTGAAGTATTAACCCATAAAATTAGGCCTAGACCGATTACTAAATCGGGCCTCAAATCAACAACTGATTCGACCCTATCCAAGCTAACGTAAAACCTAGCAATCTAGGGAAAATAAGGTAAACCGGAGATCAAATGATATCTAAATTGGCTCAAATTTGGTGATCAACTAGCTAAGCCCCTTAATTATGTTGTGACAAATTGGCTTGAGAAAATAGGCTGAACCAGCCAGTGCACCGGGCTTTTGAACGATAACAAACTTAACTGAACTGCATCTATGCTAATACTGAATTTTCAGCCCTTGAACCGGGTATGAACCGGACCCTAAACCGGCTGATCCGACAGTCATGTTAGCCTAAATGTCTTAAGATAATGTTGAAGTGTCAGCCCGTAAATTTGGATCCAAATTGTCCACTAAACCGAACCCCTGAACAGTAACATATTCGGCTGACAATATCCATACTAATGCTGAACCTATGACTTGTGAACCGGGCCTG
Source organism: Nepenthes alata (assembly GCA_028571085.2). Classification (NCBI taxonomy): domain Eukaryota; kingdom Viridiplantae; phylum Streptophyta; class Magnoliopsida; order Caryophyllales; family Nepenthaceae; genus Nepenthes; species Nepenthes alata. Next base: position 4,519 of record JAOVVI020004243.1, on the reverse strand, counting down.
AAACGGAACCTAAACTGGCTGAACCAACAGCCATATCATCCTAAGTGTCCTAAGCAAATATGGAAGTGTCAACCTATAAATTTGGACCTAAAAATAGCAACAATACTAGCCATCACCCATACTGATGCTGAACTTGACAGTTTAGGAAAAATAGATTGAACCGGCCTTGAACCGATTGAACCAACACCTGACTCGGCTAAGGCATCAAGTACTAATATCGAACTGTCAACTCGTAAATCGGTGGCTAAAAATACCTTGAGCTGATCACTGAACATGACCCTCAAGTTGGAATCCGAATCAGCCTAAGCATCTTGCTGAGGCTGTAATAAGCATCTTGCTAAGGCTGAAAGTTACAGCTTGTGGAAATAAGTTGAGCCGACCCTTAAACAGGCCGATCCAATAGCCAAATTACCTTAAGCATGTTAAGATAATATTAAAATATCGATTGAAAAATATATGCTCCGAACCGACTCCCAAATCGGGCCTCAAACTAAGTAGAAGAACTAGCCAAACGGTGAAATTTTTAGCAAATGTAGATGTCTTGAACCTTTGAACCGGTTCACGAGTGATGAAAGTTAATAATAAAAATAAGTATGGACCAACCCTTAGACCGGCTATTAAATTAGTCACGAACCGATAATTGAATATTTAAATAATTGTGCAAAGAAATTAACCCGTAGTGGCCCCAAACCGATTATCATACCGGAAACCAAATTAGCCGAATATATCATATGTAAAATCCATATTTTAATATATATAAAAATTTAAGGTTGAAGCCACTAAAACGGATAATTTATGGATTTCTATTATGAATTATGATTATTACTGATTATCGCGTGTTATAGTTACATGTTTCGATATTTTGAAAAATTTATATGAAAAATTTGCATGGCTATTACATTGATTTTTGTTATTCATTACTACATTGTATGTTCAGAGAAAGATTATATAGAAGTTTCGTAAGTTTCGAAGAATTATAAGCATTTTCTCTCAGAATGGAGAAAAGTAAATAAAGAAGTATTAAGAATAAGATAAAAATTTTCGTAAGAAGTTTTTAATTTTTTAGAAGAAGTATGAAACTTGATTAAGGTATTATCTTAACGGGTAATATTTTTTAACATGTTATAAATATTTCAGTAAAAATTTAAGGATTATCCTGACTGTGTATTATAACGGGTAATATTTTATATAATTTTAGGATATTACAGTGGAGATCAAAGAATTAATCTAAGAGTTGTGAGGCAGCTGTTGGCCTAATCTACTGGGTGATATAGGTAATACACCCACCTCGGGGTAAAAAAAAGAGGTAAAGCAGCTGTCAGATGATGGTTTTTGGCCCCTCTACCAGGTAATATAGTTAGTACTACCCACCTCGGGGTATAAAGGTCTTAGATTATGGGGATATACACAATCCATTCTATCTTCAAGATGTAAACAAAAAAGATATGGCCTTAGATTGTGTGGGTTAACATAATTTTTTCTTCGATTAATCGTTCCGTTAGTTGGTAAAGCCTACTAACTCTAATTCCTAAAAGATAAATAATAAAAAGATAAATGATAATTAGTAATCAGAAAAGAAAAGTTAAAGAAGCTAAAAGTTCATACATGTTCTTAAATGATCCCTAAGTCTTTGGATTATATGTTATTTTAAATATAAATGTACATGTCTTTACTTTTATTTGTACCTTATTGAGCATTTAGCTCACTTACTTACTATTTTTTAACCCCTCAAATAGAAGGTATGAGTAGGTACCGGATAAGCAGGAATAAGGACAAGAGTGGTTTACGCTTTTTTATTTCTGTATTTTGATAAAGTTGTAGTAGATGTATAAAATTTCGTAGAGGATTTTGTAATAAATGAATGTGACTTTGGTATTTCTCTTTGGTTATACTTCCGCTATTTATTATTATGTTATCATTTACACTTTCACAAAATTTTATAGTAATGATTTTGGTTTCTAGCAGTATCTCTAAAGATTTGACGCCGTATTCAGGTCATACGAGGTCAAAGCCACTTGATAGGATATCATATGGATTCTGTGTATAATGTTTATATATTTTATAAGCCTACATGTAATATGATGCCCTATTAAGTATATATGAGGACATAAGACATCACAATATGATATTTATTTTTATGTAAAGAACATTAATTTAATAGATTTAAATTTTCAAACGTGGTTTGAAAGCTTAATATAGTCACTGATAAACTATTATAAATACAGTAACAAATCTCCCACTTTATACTATATCGAAATTTGCTTAACTTTGTATATATAATATTTAAATAAATCAAAATTATTAAAATTATTAACAACTAAATTCATTCCCTCATAGGTTGTTTATTAGAATAACATGACAATGATGTCAAGATTCATTTCGCCATGGATCATCTTGTTAGGAGTTGTTCCACTGAAAATCGTTTGGTTGTAATGTGCATCACGAGCAAATGAAAGGTACCGATAGGTCATTACAACCGAGCAATCGCCTCATGGGTAAAGTATTCAGATTTAAAATACGATCGGATTTTATCAAAGGAGTTAATCGTATTGGTCAATGTATTACAATTTCGAGTTTGGAGTCAACACATCAGAAGAATTAAATCTAAAGTGTAACTGCTCTACGGTAATCATTATAATTCAAACCCATAAACGTGAAAATCAATCCTGAAAATACTAATTCACTGGATGATACGCGGTTCCTCAATTGAAAAAAGATTATTCTTACAAAAAGATATCCATCTCTAGAAAATGGGCACTAACTTGAAGAAAAAAGGGTTAAGAATTCCCGATGAAATTGCCTTTATATATAATAGGCTCCCTCCCCGTGGACGCAAAGAGTATCTTCAAATAAAATACACCTAAATGGGTTACTATCAAACATTATTCATATTTGGCCTGGGTGTGGACAAGCCGTTTAAAATGAAATGGTCACTGGGGGCGTCACGTCTGATCCGGTGGAGGCAACTCCAAGCTCTTAAATGTCGTGAAACCTCCATCAACCACAAGATTATGCCCGCTGACATACTTGGCATCATCGGATGCCAAATAAACTGCAGCATTTGCTACATCGATGGCTTCACAAACGGCGCCCCTCAGCGCACCAATTTCACGCACTGTATCCACAATCCATTGATCCTCATGCCGCGGGTACATGGATCTCAGACCCTCCATCACAAGAGGAGTTGGGACTACATACGGTGATATGCAATTAACCCGAATCCCATGCATGCCCAGCTCCGATGCAACCGACTTGACAATGCCAATAACCGTGGCTTTGGAAACAGCGTATGGGTGCTGTGCCATCCCGCCCATCACTCCGGTGATGCTCGCCGTGCACAGAATGCATCCGCTCTGGCGTGGTATCATCACACGCGAGGCGTGTTTTATCCCCGCTATGACCCCTCTCACGTTGGTTGCCATCACGTGGTCGAAGGTTGTGAGGTTGAGGTTGGCAATGCTCGGGGCCATTGTCGGTGCCACCCCTGCGTTGTTGTACATGATGTCGAGTTTTCCGTGCTTTGAGATGGCAAGATTGACCGCCTCAGAGACGTCCGACTCTTTTGTCACGTCACAGCGTATGAAGCAAGCATTCTGGCCAAACTCTGTCGATGTGTCCTCCTGCGACGGGGGTTGAATGTCCGCGATCAAGACTTTAGCACCATTCTGTATGAACTTGGCTACGGTCGCCTTGCCAATGCCGCTAGCTCCTCCCGTGATCAATGCAACCTTGCCATCTAGCCTAGTTTATATATGTCAAATATAGTATTATGTTATAATTAAAAATGTCTAATATATATATGACTCACATTTATATATAAGTGGTCATATTCTTGATCCATTCAGCAACTTATTATCATATGAAATTTTAGACACATTTATTGTCCAAGTTAATCAAATTTCAAATAAAATTTTAGATAATTAGAAATGTTTTGAGTTGAAGAAAATTTTAAAAATTACATTAAATAATAATTAATTTTATAGAGACTATATTTTTATTTATTTTTTAATATATATATATATATATATTTGATTATATAGTATCTTAAGATATGTTCTCTTAGGCAAGCATTCGGCCAAGCTTAAATTTAAGAACGGAGTAATTCTTAATTGGTGGATTAATATTCTTCACTTATAATATTACTTTAAATTTCTTTATTATTTATTTTTGCATTAGTTTTTTGAAAAGTAAAATTTTCATAATGTTATGTGATGTCATGTTAAGAGCCGCTTAAAATATTATTATTATATTGTTAATATTATTACTTATTAATTTAATTAATATATATATATATATAATTAATCAAATAATATTTAGACTAACTAGTTTAGTTTTACAAATAATCAAAATCAAATCAATGTGTATAAATTCCTCCAGAAATGGCAATTTTACTTTTGCAAACGAAAAGTAACGCATAAATTAGATTTACATATTAAAACTAAAATTGATGCGTACCTGGATCCGACTTCGAACAGATTCGGATTCTCCTGAGTAGATGACCCGGCTCCGTTCACTGAGT
>JAOVVI020004242.1:0-17885 GCA_028571085.2 Nepenthes alata | reverse complement strand
AAGACTGAAATTTTTCTTTGTTTTAAATTTTAGGTTGTTACAGGTTATGTCCTTTCATTTTCATTACTTTCATTAATCTTTACGGACTCGGGCTAGTAGGTCGTACTAACCAATGATGTGTGAGAATGAGGAGTGCAATGTGTCTGCCACACATTCTAAAGCCGGCTACATTTTAAGACTGCAGCACTCGACCATCGGCTACATTTTAGGCCTGCAGCACTCGGCCATCTCAACTCGCCCCATATCCCCCGGGTCCCCAGCGCAATCCTCGTTCTTCCACAGTAGTATACTAAAGCGTACCACAAACATCACCCACTTCCATGAGTGGCCAGAATACATGGCCAAGTATTCCTTGGTTTCACACCGTGATGGACATGGAAAACCAGAGAATACTACCCCTATGAACCATGGTCCTAGTTTCGGGATTAATCCATCCTTGAGGGAAAATCCACCATAAGTACATCACATTTTCCAATCAGAAAATCACATTCCCATCCTTATCTTCATCCCGGAGGTCAAATCCATCAAATATAGTACTTTGATGGATTTTCCTCCATTTACTTGCTCGATTCCTCCCTTTCTTTGAAACTTAAACCCTTTTATCCATTAAATTCAAGCTCACAAGGGAGTTTGGATTTACTTACCTTCGGTGATCAAATACCACCCTAGAATCCTTTGGGATGCATACCCTTGCTTCCGATGCACACTTGCACATTTTCAGGGCTTACGATATAACATGATTAATTAGACACAAATTTTTTAAGCATTAAATGGGTGGATGCATGCCATTTTCCCCATTCAACTCAGACGAACAGTTACATGGGACTTTTTGAGCTTCTGGATACTGCAAACGGGTCAATTCATGTGAAATCGGAATTTTGGTTGATACATACGCATGATTGGGATGTGATGATTTATATTTTGAGGTCAATTTAACATAATACATGGGTGGAAACATGCAAATGTCCCATTTTATTTTGGATGAATAGTGACAGCGTACTTTTAGAGGGCTCGGACGCTGCGAATAGGTTAAAATGTGCGAGATCGATTGCGCGGCCAACATATAAATACATTTAGGGCGTGATGATTCATATTTTGAGGTCAATTTAAAATAATACAAGGTGAAAAATGGGAATCCCGAATCTGAGATGGGGTTAGGGTTTGGCGATACTAAATCGGTCGATTCGAACAACACATTGGACAAAGGACTACATATTTATTGAATATAAATCATGGGCTATGAGTTTTTCACATTTTGGGAGGGTATCAGAACGATAAGACCCGCTGGAGAACGAATAAAAATCACAAGAGAGCAAGTAGTGAGTATGAGAATACTTGCCTCAATGTGCTCTACATTTTCTCCAACTATCTCGAGATCAGAATCGGACCCGAAGGCCTCCATTTTCTCCTCTTCTCCTTCACATGGCTGCTCCACTTGCCGAGCTCCAGCGGCTGCTGCCGCCACTCCAGCGGCCACGCCAGCCGGCCACCACCCCACACAGCGGTCGCTAGCGATCGCCGGTTCATGCGCCATGTTTGCCAGCACCGGCGAACGCTCATCTCTCTCTTGCCGCTGAAACCCTAACCCTCCCATCTCTCTCTCTCTTTGTGAATTTTCCTTCTGCCTCTCATTTTCCCCTTTCTGCTTGTGCTTCTATCTTTTGCATATTTTGTTATTATTATTATTATTATATAATATATATATTATATATATGTTACGTTTTCTTTTAATCCAAAAATTTAATTCGACACCCGAACGATCGAATGAGCACACTTCGGGCACTTGCCCAACAATTCTAAATATTCTTCAAAAATTTTATAATATTAAATTAATTTTTCTCACACTCGAATTACCAAAAATTATCTAAAATAATAAATAATTTAAATTTAATCTGATAAAAATTTTTCGGAATGTCACAGTTCCTTTCATCACTTTTAGTTCTCAAGCTACAACATTACCATGCTACATTAATACGCAACCCAAATCAGCCTTAGAGGCATCACAGTACGCCTCAAAGCCTCCTGATCCCTCTAGAAAATCAATACGGGGCGGTAGTCAAGCAATCCTTTAGCTCCTGAAAACTCAAATCACATTCCTCAATTCATTTAAATTTGGCCTCCTTTTTCAGTAGCTAAGTCAGAGGCATAGCAATCTGTGAGAAATTCTGTAATGGCCCAGATCCTAAAATATATAAAATCTCTGACGTCGAGTCAAAATAATCAAGGAGTTGAGGGAAAATTGAGGGCTAGGAAAATGAGTTAAGGATAGTAACCTGGTCAAGAAGTGTTGATCGGAAGACGTGAGGAAAGGAGTAATCCGGTCAACGTAAAATATTGATCAAAAAACGTAAAAGGAATGGAAAGAGGAATGTAATCCAGTCAATGCCAGTTTCTGAAAAGGTTAAAGGTAAGTAAAAATCGGGTCAACGCGAGTTGACCGGAATGTGTATGAACCAGAAACCTAAATCTGATCAATGTCAGTTGACCAGAAATAATAAGGAAACCCTTACGAAAAGTAGAGTCAGAAATAACCTACTAGGAACCACCCACGAATGTTGTTAAACCCAAACAACGGCCGACAGACCCTAGGGCCTATAAATAAGAACTAGAGAGCATGAGGAAGAGGCGCTCAATAGATTTTTCTTGTAAAGGAAGACAAAAAGTTCAGGGCGAAGTAAAAGAAATCCAGACAAGAGTACTCACTCTTATTTTAAGTTCATGTTTTAATGCAAGTATATGCATGCTTGCGATGCAAGTATATTTGATTTTTGATGAACTTATATTTTGATATGTATGATGTTTGTTCTGTTCGTTTGATTTAAGGAAGAATCGCTCTTAATCACATGTTTAAAAGAAATCCCTGTTATTCATGATGTTCGATTTTGTTATGCTTGAAGTATGGTTATTTGTCAATTTGCATGAGCTTCGATAATTCCATGCTTAAAGAAAAGACTTCCGACCCTTGAGAAAAGACTTCCAGCTTTGTTAAAAGAAAGGTATTTGGAATTTGTCCATTGAAAATTGAATCGGCTTTAAGTACATGTATTTCAAAACCGGCATTTGTCCCATGAAAAGCGAAATCGCCTTTCAGAACATGTATTTTAAAATCGGAATTTGTCTCTGAAAATTGAAACCGGCCTTAGAGCATGTTTTGAAATTGAAATTTGTCCCATGAAATTGAATCCGGCTTTTGAGAAAAAACCTTCAGCTTAAAGAAAAAGGACTCCGACTTTTGAGAAAAAGACCTCCGCTTTTAAGAAAGAGGACTCCGGTTTTTGAGAAAAAAACTTCATCTTTTAAGAAATAGGACTCCAATTTTTAAGGAAAAGAACTCTGACTTTTGATGAAAGATCTTTGACTTTAATATGATTAAAGGAAAGGCTATACGGACTTCAATTGTTGAAGTTAAAGAACAAAGGTTATAAGAACAAGAAAAATATATGTAATCCGGACAGCAAGTGGACTCTACGACTTTCGACTTTTGAACTATGATAGATGGCCATTAAAAGATATGAACTAAGAACCGAGTTTCCATTAAGCTTTTTGTTAAAGATGGATGAAGGATATTGGAGTGGCACTCACGGACTGCCCCTGGGCCATGGGGGGACTTTTGGTGGTATAAGACTTTCGGACTACGGCCCTGTATGTCGGGTTAAAGGCATTACCTCCCACCTCGAGGAGCATAATGAGAGGATACAGCTCTACGTTGTGGGGTAGCACACAACCCTTCCGCAATGTTGTCAGCTCCCATCTGGTCCCTAAAGATGATAAGAATTTTGAATGGTTTTATGAATTTTCTGAAGACAATATAATAAGAATAAGAACAAGGAAATTCTTAACCAAAGAAGAAACAATATGGTGATTTTTTATGCTAAAGTTCTGATATGAACCCTTACTTTGATCCGATTATATGTATGTTTATGTTTTCTGCATGTGAGTATCTTGCTAGGCTTTGTAGCTCACTCTTGTAATTTTTTAGATGACAAGAAGCTTATGGAGGACGAAATTGAGTAGAATCATATGAAGTAACTAGACGGCATAGTTGGCCGGAGCTGATTTGTGAAGAACTTGATGTATTTCTTTTGATGTTTTGAGACGGATTTGTAGAATAGTCCCGCTGTAAAAGAATTTATGGATGTTAGCATGTTTTCGTAATTTCTTTATGGATGAATGAAATTAATATTTCTAGTATCATCTTATGTCATGTCAAGGTCTTCATGTTTGACCAACCACAAATGTTGGCCGGCCAAGTAACAAATTTAAAACCTGAAGGCCAGCTCAAGTAGTTCGGCCTTAAGTGATCCTGTGTTTATGTGAAATGTTTATGCTTATAAAAGAAAAGAAAATTTTTATGTCCACCTAGGTAATTTCCTATTCTGTATTTGATGCAAGGAATAGGCTTGACGGCGGCTTTATGGGGTGGAATAAGGCCGGTCCATCACAGTTGGTATCAGAGAGAGAACTGAGATACTTTAGGTTCGATCTGAATCAATATGGAAACTTAGGACAGGATTAGTTAAGGCAAGGAGGTTATCTTTATTTATGCTTAGGACGGGACTTTGAGGTTATGTGTGGATTATCGGGAACTAAACAAAATTACCACTAAGAATAAATATCCTTTGCCAACGATTGACGACCTCCTTGATCAGTTACAAAGAGCTTGTGTATTCTCAAAGATCGACCTTAGATCCGAATACCATCAGATTCGAATCAGAAGGGATGATATAGCAAAGACTGCTTTCTGATGATATCCTAGTCGAGCAGCAGTCCTAGAATCCCTCTGAAGCCCAGCAGGTCCAAGGACATAGCCCACGCGGCGTCTCAGTGCAGCGACCAATCAACACGTCGCTGCAACTTGCTGAGGCAGCTGCAGGCCGTGAGAGTTTGTCCAAAGCAAGCTTGCCAATGAGGAGAGGGTCAATGCTGCAAGCCGTTGCACATGCCGACCTACCCAACCGCTCAACCAATATGCGCACGAGCCCCAAACTAAGCATGGTCGACACCCGACGGCGGTCGCCGCCCCACCACAAGGCGACAACTGATACCACTTGCTACCGCCAGCGATCAGCGAACCCTGGCCTGCCACATGACGGTGATTCCTGAGCCCAAGGTTCTCCACCATGGAGCCTATAAATATCCTTTTCTTCAATAGGAGAGGTCCTTCACACGAATCCTGATTCCGAACCTTGATCATGATCTCCACCCAGTCTCTAATCCCCTCAAATTCGGCTTCCTAAAAAGCCTCTACCGAGCAACCTTAATGAGCCACTCATAGTAGTGCACCAAGCGGAGCCTAGCCTCCCGAAACTGCTCAATGAATCTAGCATTCTCGCATCCTAACATTCCCCACCACATCTTACATTCACACCAGCATCTCTCCGTTTATTACGGAAGATATCTGACTTAAGCGTCCGAGTATTTTCGGTAGGAGAATATCCTGCCGACCTCTGACCCATTGTTTGTAATTTGTATTGTGTAGGGCCCAAGTTAAGAAGTACGAAGACGGGACATGTTTGAGATTTGTCCCGACGTGGAATCCAAAGGCTCTTCAATCTGCCAGAGAACCCAGACCCAGGGACACAATATTGGCACTGTCCTTAAAAAAACGTCACAAAAAGTCTAAGTTTCTACCCCAACATCCACTCCCTTACACAAAACAAGCATGCCTCTGAGTGACGCCGCCGCCTGAGGCGACGACCCCTCATTGGGTAGCTGTGCTGGCAAGTGCCCAGAGCCCGACGTGCACAAGCTGGCTACTGACGTCGGCGACATGAGACAAATGCTCCAGGCGCTGTGCACTGGGACATGAACGCAGTGGATTGGAACTCACCCTCCGAGGCCCCAGGAGTCGACCTCCAAGCGGGGAAGACACAACACAAGGGCCCCCAGGGCAAGAACCAACGGGCCTGACGACGCCGAGGCCCAGGTGACCTCAGGCAGCAGGGCCCTGGGCCAGACAACAGCTAGAAGCCTTCCTAGTTGGGACCAGTAGGTAAAGAGCCCTGAGAGGCAAATTTTTTGCAATTCCCGCAGCGACAGGAGGCCCACCATTGGGAGAGGGAGATCGTGCAGCACGTGGCCGCCCCGTGTGAGTAGCCACCGTGCCCAACGTGACCCACAGAATAACACGGAGCTCCGTAACTTCATCAACGCTAGGAGGAGCGACTCCATTCCTTAGATAGAGAAAAAGGTGGGAAAAATATGGAACCACCTATTCAAGGGAGACTCCGGACGATCTACACTCGACCTGCAAGGGTTTCCATTTGCTATGGGCATCCAGACTCAGCCGCTCCCCCTCAAATTCAAGATGCTGACACTAGACGGGTACGATAAAAGTGCTGACCCGATGGATCACCTCAACTACTTCCGTACACACTTATCCCTCCAAGGGGCAAACGAGGTTGTCATGTGCCAGTGTTTCCCCTTTACTCTCAAAGGGGATGCCCTACTCTGATTCCATGGCCTCAAGTCCAATATAGGGCTACCTTCGACGAGCTCGTCGATTGTTTCTTGAGCCAGTTTGCCTTCAGCTGGAGGGAGGAGAAGCAACCATGGAACCTTGTCTGCCTCTGCCAGAGGTCAGAAGAGAGTTTGAAGCGGTTCCTGACCCGCTTCATCATCAAAGCTCGACGAATTCTCCAACTATCCGATGAGATGAAGCTCAGTGCTTTCATCGCCACGTTGGCAATGGATTCTTCAAGCATCTGGCACACCAATGCCCCTAGACCTTCCAAGAAGTTGAGGCCATCACTCGGGCCTATATCTCGGTCGAGGAGGCCAATAAAACGAAGTGCCCCAAACGTGTGGATTGCCTACCGGAAGGGCCGGTCGTTGGGAAGAAGAGAAATGGAGATAGCGGCCGCTTCCAAGACCGTCACAAGCTGCCACAGCCTGAGCCAAGTGCCGGGAGAGAACACAGGCCGATGGCTCCGATTTTCCTGAACGACACCCACTCAAACATCCTGATACATATCAAAGATGAAAAGTTCATGAAGTGGCCCAAAGCGCCAAAGAACCCAGAGACAGGAGACCAAACGAAGTACTGTCACTTCCATCAGTCTCTAGGGCACAGTACGGAAGACTGTCGGACCCTCTAGAAGGAGATAGAAGACCTAGTTCGCCATGGGCACCTCACACGATTCTTGAAGGTCTCGGAGCAAGTCCCTTGGGCTTCCGAAGACAAAGCTAGCGAGCCGCCAAGGAACCTTACCGCCGACGGTGTGATCAGCATGATTTCAAGCGAGCCGACCAAGAACAGTGGGTAGGGACGACCCGACCATGCTTCCACCAGCAAGAGAGCGAGAATAGAGGTTAGGAATGATGTCATTAACTTTAGTAGCAATGATATGACACATGTAACCTCCTCCCATTCCGACTCTCTTGTTGTATCAGCCCTCATTTTAAACGGTACGGTTGATTACCAACTGAAACGAGTATTTATTGATAATATAAGTTCTAGAAATTTGCTATATCTTGATATATTTTTTAAACTTGGGTTGAAAAAGAACCAGATGAGAATAGTTGAGGGGCCCCTGTACGACTTGGACAATGAACCCATCCCCGTGCAGGGAGAGATCCAACTAGAGGTCACGATGGGAACTTACACGCGCATTACCATGCGAGGGTTAACGTTCCTTGTTGTTAACTTGCTGCCCATTTACAACGCCATCCTGGGCAGACTATTCCTCACTACCTTCGGGGCCATAACATCGATTCCTCATTTTAACATGAAATTCCCAACCCCGTATGGGGTGGGAGAAGTGTTCGGTGATCAGGTGGTGGAATGGACGTGCTATCTGTCCCAAGTCGCTCCAACAACGCTAGCCCGACCGGCCGAAGACTTGGATTGTCACGACGAAGCTACGTTGCAGCAAACCCAGTCAGGCGAAGTGATCGAGATGGCCCCTCTGGACTCCTCCGAACCTAAAAAGTGCGTGCACATCGTCTGCTCCCTACCCACGGCAGACCGCGACCAGCTAGTAAACTTCCTAAGGAAAAATTTTAACGTATTCCCGTGGATTCCAGCCGACATGCCCAGGATACAGGTTAGAGTAATGGTCTACAAGTTGGGCCTCAATCCCGGCCACAAACCCATAAGGTAGAAGCGCCGGAACCACACCATTGAAAAGCTCATAGCTGTGAGAGAGGAAGTGAAGAGACTGATGGACGTGAGGTTCATAAGGGAGGTCCAGTACCCGGATTGGCTGTCCAATGTCGTACTCATGAAGAAGAGCAACAACAAGTGGTAGATGTATGTCGACTTTTACGACGTGAACAAGGCCTACCCAAATGACAGCTTCACACTCCCCCGGATCAATCAGTAGGTGGCCTCCACGTTCGGATATGAACTCCTGAATTTTATGGCTGCCTACTTAGGTTATAACCAGATCAGGATGGATCCGAACGATGAGGAGCATACCTCATTCATAACCGACCAGAGGATGTACTACTATAAAGTAATGTCCTTCAACCTCAAGAACACTGAAGCGAACTCTTAGCGACTGGTGAACAAAATGTTTGAAACTTAGATCGGAAGGAATATGGAGATATACGTCGATGACATGCTCATCAAAAGTAAAGTAGTCAGCGACCACGTTCGTGACCTGGAGGAAACCTTCGAGGTGCTCCGAGCTTATAGGATGAAGCTCAACCCGGCCAAGTGCCCGTTCAAGGTAACTTTTGAAAAGTTCATAGGCTTCATAGTGTCCCAACGCGGCATCAAAGTGAACCCGAAAAAAATTAGAACTATCCTTGACATGAGCCCACCACGGACTATGAAAGAAGTCGAGAAACTTATGGGGCGACTTGTGGCCCTATCATGGTTCTTAGCTAAATCCATTGAGAAATACCTGCTATTCTTCAAAGCACTCTGAGAAATAAAAGCATCCAGGTTTCGGTGGATGGAAAAGTGCGAGGCAGCATTTCAAGAACTGAAGACATACATCATCAATCCGCCCCTCCTGAGCTCGCCCTCGGGAGGCAGAGATCTGTACCTCTACCTGGCAGTATCAGACACTGCCCTAAGCTCCGTGCTCATGAGAGAGCACGAAGGCACACATCGACCTGTGTACTATGTATGCAAGGTACTAACAAACGTGCAGTCTTGTTACCACCACACCGAGAGGATTGCATTGGCCCTCATCTACTCTGTGCGAAAGTTGAGGCCTTACTTCCAGGTGCACCGAATCATCGTGATGACCGACCAACCCTTGAAGGCGATCCTCCAGAAGCCTAAAATGTCCGGAAGACTGGTCAAGTGGGCTATAGAGTTGGGCGAGTTTGATGTACGGCTGGCCCTCAAAGGCCAGGCCATAGCGGACCTCATCGTTGAGGCGATGACCCCAACTCTAGACGCCCAAGATCATCCCAAAAGTTTGGACGTGTCAGTCGCTCCTGCATGAATTCCAAATGTCGACGGATCATCAACCCAGATAGGGAACAGGGTCGGAGTCGTTCTTACAACTCTGGATGGGACAGAGATCAAGTACTCCATCACGCTCTCCTTCCCAGCCACTAATAACGTGGCAGAATATGAAGCCCTTCTCGTGGGGGCTTCGGTTGGCTAAGGAATGTTCTGCGAAGGTACTAGTTGTGCGCAGCGACTTAGAGCTGGTGGTCAATCAAATCTGAGGAACCTTCGAAGTATCAAATACGCAGCTAGCTAAATACATGACAAAGGAAAAATCCAAGATCCAGGCGTTTGAAAGCTTCAAGATCGAGCATGTCCCGAGGATCAAAAATTAAAAAATTGACCAGTTGGCTAGGGACGCGGCGGCGGGATCCCTTGAGCAGTGTGCCAGGAGCATATGGGAAGTCGTGGCCTCCCCAAGCGTGGACGGCCCAGATCAGGAAGTGTTGCGAGTAAGCGGAGGGGACAACTGGATGACACCATATTACAAATATCGGAAGGATGAAACGATTTTGACAAATACCGAAGAGGCCAAGCGGATAAGGAAGATGGTGGGCTGGTATTCAGTTATTGATGGTAGGTTGTACTGGCGAGGGTATTCATCTCCCTACCTGAAATGCCTGACCCGGGAAGAAGTCAAATACGCGCTATGCGAGATCCACCTCGGCATATGTGACTCGCACATTAGAGAAAAAAACCTCGTAATCAAGATTATGCGACAAGGTATATTTTGGCTCACGATGAAGCAAGCCGCAATGGAATTTGTTAGAAAGTGCCAAATCTACCAGATACATGGGAATATAACCCATCGGCTGCATACGGAGCTGTACAGCCTGCAATCCCCATGGCCGTTCGTGCAATGAGGGCTTACATCCTTGGACCAATGCCCTTGGTCTCCGAACAGAGGAAGTTCCTTATCGTTGGCACCAAATACTTTACTAAGTGGGGCAAAGCGTCTCCCTTGGCACAGATCACAGAGCAAAACATGACAGAATTTATCTGCCAGAGCATTGTTTGTCGATTCAAAATTTTTGAGGTTATAGTGACTGACAACTGAACCCAATTCACCGAAAAGTAATTTACCAAGTACTGTGCAAGTCTGTGCATCAGGCTGGTCCACACATCTGTGGTGTATCTTCAAGCTAACGGCCAAATTGAAGTCACCAACCAGACGCTGCTGCACAGACTAAAAACAAAGCTAGAAGACGTAGTGGGCTCTTGGGCTGATGAGTTACCCCCTGTGCTCTTGTTGTATCGCACGACCCTATGGGAACCTACGAGTGAAACACCTTTCAGTCTCTATTACGAGGTAGAAGCAGCCGTCCCTGTCGATATGGGACTCCCCAGCCCGTGGGTTGAATGCTTCGACGTCGCCACTAACTTTGAAAGGCGCAGGGAATGCCTGGACATGCTTTCGGAGGTCCATGATGTGGCCTATTGAGGACAACGGCCTACCAGCAGTGCGTTGCTTAGTACTACAACAAATGGGTAAAGGCTCGCCCGCTCGTGGTTTGAGATCCGATCCTCCGGAACATAGAGGCAGCAGGGAAGATCGCTAACAGGAACAAACTTTCCCCAGGCTGGGAGGGACTGTTCCTCATCTCAACGATCTTCCGGAATTGGGTGTACAAGCTACGCACCCAGGACGGCAAGTTGGTCCCTCGGACCTGGAACACAACAAACCTCAAGAAGTACTACCAATGATACGGCCCAAGGTCAGGTAAGGTGTGCATACACTATGAGAAATGCTTGTAGCATTTTACATTAACAAAATTGTTGCTGTGGCTGGTCATATGAATGCATGCATATTTGTTATTCTAAAAATAAAACAGCCCAGACTGCCCCTAAGTCGGGAAGGACCTTCGTCTGCCCGTAAACCAAAACCTTGGCTCCGTGCGAGGCAGTCCCAGAGCGGTCACACGTGAACTTTGGCTCTGCGTCAAAAGGCCCTAAGCGGCCACGAACCCTGGACCCGCGTCAGGTAGCCCTCAAGCGATTGTATGTGAACTTTGGCTCCGTGCCGAGGGGCCCTAAACTGCCATAAAATCCTGGCCCCACACTAAGCGGCCCTCAAGTGGTCGCATTCAAACTTTGGCTCCACACCGAATGGCCCTGAACGACCACAAAACCCTGGCCCCACGCCAAGCGGCCCTCAAGTGGTCGCACGCGAACTTCAACTCCGCACCGAAGGGCCCTAAATGGCCGCAAAACCCTGGCTCCATGCCAGGTGATCCCAAAGCGATCATAATCGAACCTTGGTCCCGCATCGAGCGGCCAATGCGGTCGAACTATCAGGCCTGAGGGCTCTTGGAGTTCCCAACGAAGTGGCCATCAAAACCTTTGGGGGCCTAAAAGGCAGGCGTGCGGCGACCTTCTCAAGAGAAGAGAACACTCTCAGTCAATGATGCGTGTGGGCTAGGACCATGAGCATGGGAGTGACGACGCCTTGAGCGGGGCCGAGCGTCGAAATGATGTTGTGCCATGGCCTCAGACTCGGAGTTCGGCTGCTGTGGCCTAAAAACTCAGCTGGCCCTTGTGTGGCTCGACTGGTCATGTGACAACGTCCGACCTAGTGGACTGAGCACCGACTCTGCGCGAGAAGCGATGACATCTTCGGACGAAGGATTAGTACAATGCAAGAAGGCTTCGGATTCGAGCCTTGGCGACGATAGCTAAAAGGCTTAGCTGTAACAAGACTATTTGCAAAGCCAAAGAAGATAGCCTGAGAATTGAGGTGCCAAAAGTTGGAGAGAATATCACATTTCATTAATCACCTATGCTGGGGATTACAAGCTCGTGGTTGGACAACAAAGACAAAAAAAAAAAACTATACAAGGGCCCCTACTACCCTAGGGGTCCGAAGGTTCGGCCTCCTCCGAGAAATGAGTCAATGGGAGCTTGCTGAAGCTCCATCATTCCTCAGATCGAGGATCCCCACGGAAGGACGTGGGTATGCAGCGGACATGATATGACGACACAAGTGAATACTGTCCCAAAATTTGGCTTCAAGCACTCGAGCCATTTCCTTTGGGTAAGGCAGACCCTGAGGTCCACTAAGGCACGGGAGCTCAGGCCCTCCAACTCAGTGATTCGGCCCTTGGCGACCTGAAGCTATCCCGTTAGCCGCTCAACCTCATGCTTCAGTGCACCGATCTCGCCCTCCAACCGCTTGGTCTCCTGCCTCAGCTCTCCGATCTTGCCCTCCAGTCACTCGACCTTCAGCCTCAGTGTCGTGGTCTCAACCTCCACACGCTGGATAGCCTCCCGTTCAGTCTCCTCCTGGGTCCGGTTGAGGAGCTCGACCAGGTGGGCGGACACCACTTGAAGGGAGCACGTCGCCTCCGCAACCTACAATGGAAGGACGGAGGAGAGTGAGAAATGAAAAGGCCTCAGCATGCCCGCCAACAGAAGGATGCAAAACTCAGATATATCGTACTTGAATGAAGGATGCGCCCGAGCTGCTGTAAGTAGCTCCGCGTGTAGACCTGCTCAGGGGCTCAGATCGCCTGACAACCCCCACCGCACTCGGGGGCTCTGGCATCCTGACTGCCTCCTCCGCAGGACTGGATGAGTCCGATACTGCCAAGGGTGGCGAGAAATAACACGCTCCGGTTGCAATGCCGTCTCCGTTTGATTGGCCTCCCGAGGTTCCTCAGCAGTGGGATCGTCGACGACTCGCCCAGACGCATCAACTTACTCGACGGCGGCAGGACCCTGGGTGAATGGCTCAGGTGATGCACCTGCTGATGCCCCTGCGACCTTTGAAACCTCTGCGGGCTCCTACGCCTGCCCTAGGCCATCCGTCTCTACGACCTCGGCGGACTCCAGTGCCCGCTCTAGCCCGTCAGCCTCCACGATCCCGGTGGGCTCCGGCACGTTGGTCAACACATCCTCAATGATCATAACGGATGTTCCCTACTGCTGAAGGTCAAGAAAAGGGCTCGATGGTGACTCTTCGCCTGAGGCAAGTTCAACCAAGGGACCTCCTCCGCATAGGAAATGGCGGGAATCGAAGAACGTTTGGTCACTCCCTCTGACGACAGCGACTGCGGCACTTGCTCGGAGGTGCAGCCTCAACTGACGTAACCGGCTCAGTGGCCAACCTTAGTGATCTCCGCGTAGAGGTGGCCCCAGCAATCGTCAACCACTTCAAGGAAGCCGCATCCTCTTCTTCCGAGGAGGACCCCAAAGACAGTGACGAGCCACTCTCCCTAAGGGACTCCCTCGAGAGTTCCCGGAGGACGATGGCTCTAGTTTTCTTCTTCTCGACTACGGCTGCGATAACCGCATGGTGGCCCCCACTTGGCGGCGGCGAAAGAGTGGGAAGACAGGTAAAACCCCTGCTTCAAGAATGTCACAATATTCTCCCGAATATGGTCAAGCAGCTTCTTCTCCTCATTCACCGCATCTACGCTTACCTCCCCCCAGAAGAAGTCGCTCACCGGACCCCACGTGTTGGGAATCTCTCAATCCGCTGGTTCCCTCAAAAAGAAGAAGCGATTCTTTTAATTCTTCACCGAGTCGGGGTTTGTCTCCCGAAAGTGAAAGCCGACGCGGGGAGACATTGATACCCAGTCCTCCGACTTTGCAAGGCGGAAGATGACCTTCTCCGAACTCGGTCCGAACAAATTGGGATTGAGGTGAATGAAGACACATAGGGTGACTACGTATTGGAGCGCATTAGGGTGAAGCCGAGCAACAGGAACGCCCATCTTGTTAATAACCCCGTACAGATTGATCAGCATCAGAAAGCGGATCCCACCTCTCAAATGGTGCTCACAGATGGCGATGAAACCCTTTGGGGGCGCATTAGCCCTTCCATCCTTTCCAGGGGAATGGTAGGCCAGTTCACTAGGAATTCCATACACAACCATTAAAGCTGTGACAGCACTCATCGTCAAAACAAACTTGATATCGCTAACTCCTTGGCGAATCACGCGAGAAGAAGGGAGAGGGCTTCTCTTCTTGGCCATGATCTCCTCAACTCAAGGGAATGCGAAGTGTGGAAAGCAAGGAATGGTGTTGCTTAAATAAGCAACGCCGGGAATGCAAGAGGGCATCGCACGGGAAACGCAAAGGCCCTCCTAAATGATGGCCAAGACATGTGCTGATTCAGTGGCGCGGTGCAAGTCCCACAAAGTAGCTCATCATGGCGCCTGACAAACTATCATCCAACTACCTCCACAACCGTTTGCAAAAATCCCGACAGTCACACCCACATTTAATGCAGCAATTTCGGCCATCTGAAACGACGACGGCAGCCCTTCCAGAGCGTGGAGCTAGAAGGAAGATTAAGCCATTCATACATAGCAAATGGAAATAAACACATTGCTCATATAAGTGACAAAATTTTATTAAGTGTTTTTGCACTAATAAAGAATCTATTACAGAGAAAGGTGACCAACATCCGCCAGATACAACTGCTCATCTCCTTCAAACTCTGAAGGAACAGAAGCCTTGAACTCCGTCAGCTCCGAGCGCGACCTGGCGCCAGAGTTTCGGGAGTCCAGAAGGTCGACGCGGAAGCTTGGAACAGTCAGTAAAGCTATCCTCCGGTTAAGCCGAATACCTATATGAACTTGCCTTCCAGCAAGGGAGCCAGCTCCTCCGGCCTGACTCTCAACCTCAGCTCTACCTCCTACCGTGCACAGGCGTCATGTACTTCCCTGAGCCATGTCTGGCTCCACTCAAGCCCTCTTGAAGTGCAATGATCCGGCTTCGAGCCCCCATGTTGGGTTAGCTAACTGCGATATTCTTGCCTCGTATTTCGACCATGCTCACTTGAAGTGTGCCACACGGGCTTGCACCTGCTCAATCTCTCCGACGGCAACCTACAACTTTGATATCCTCCACTACCTTGACGACATGGCTTAGCGATAGGCGAGCTCCTCAGTGCCGAGAGGAGGTGGATGCCTCGTCCAATTCGAAGTCCGATGGTGCCCTCAAGGACTGCATTGGCCCGATGACGGATGCCTTAGAATGGCAGCCCTCCGCTGCAGCTGTAGAAGGCGCAGCCTCATCATGGACCCTTGAGGCCTGCATATCCCTTCTAAATTCATCAGAAGATGACTTGGACTCAGAAGAAGAAGACGATCTCTCCATTAAATTCACCGCAGTGAGGAAAGTGGGAGAAGAGCAATGGTAGAATAAAGTTTTGCGCCTCTCAACAAGTGAAGGGTGCGAAACTTGGAGAGATTCTCGACATTTAAATAGCTAGGACCTACCAGGGGAATAATGTTGTCAGAGTAATGGGACGTGCGCAGATGGCCAGTGAGGTTCCCCTTGTGGCGGCACCTTGAAGCATCACGCCTTTTCAATAAAGATCCATTATGACGCAATGACCCCAAGGTTCCCAGCGCAATAAATGTGTTGGCACTCTCATTCGGCGTGACAACCGTCAGCAACGTTCTGCCTCCCAAGGCAAAGCACGCCACAACCAGCCCACTTTTTATCCTCCTGTCGACAATCCCCTTTCGGACCCGAGGGACTGACGCTGGCCAAGGCGGCTGAAAGTTACCCAGCGTTCGGAATGAACTAGTGCTTGAATGCGTATGGCGGCGAGACGGCCCAGCGACCCTTGAGTCATACCACAAGAAAGAGAAAGAAGTACTCAGTGACACAAAGAATGAAGACAAAAATTATTTTATTTATTGAAACTTTTCTTTACAAAGTACAAGATTTGCATAGCAAAAGTGCAAAAAGCAAAAATACAGCAAAGGGCAAAAAGCTTAGAATGGCGGCAACGTTGGAGGGACTCGGCTTGGGGAATATAATCACGCAGCATCACCCCAACTCTGATCCCGCTCCCGGTCCAATGTCGCTATTGCCGATCCAACACTGCAAGCGTGTCTAAGCATTTGCAGTAAAAGGAAACACATCTAGTACGGAAGTCCTGACGAGGCTGCAACTTGCTCGCATACTTTCGAAGGAGACTCTGGGTTCCACCTCCTTCCTAGGCAACATATATGGACTACCAGCCACAACAAGAGTTGGCGGCAACGTGCTATCGAAGGTGCAGAGCCCCATGAGAGAGCTTGCGACCCCCTACTGGATGGAGTTAGTGCTGGTCGAGAAGGGGGCATATGGAAACTACAGAGTGGCTGAATCACTCTCATTACGATAAGGAATCGCCTACAGAAAGGGTGTGACAGCAGGCTTCAATAGCGACATCGGAAAGATTTCGCATTGCTTCTTCGAAGAATGGCCGAGTGCGAGTCTCCTCGTTGGGGAACTCCTCAATTTATGGTTGCGCCAACGACCGATGAGTTCCCAAAGGGGCACATAACTCGATGGTCGACTATCATGGAAAAGAAGAGTCATCAATACTGATCTGGACTGCGAGACGCGAATCTTTCACAATAGAGCCCCGAATCCCTGCGGCATCTGGAAAAGCCTCATATTCGCATGGGGAAGGGGCGACACCCTGATGGGACAGAAACTAGTGCATCTCGAGGAAGGCCATGCAGACAACAAGTTGGACCTACCATGAACATGCCAGGCCCTGACTTTGGGCCGACCCCAGACATGGAGGCTAGTGTTGGGTCTAATTTGAAAACGGGCCAGGAGAAAAAAGGCCTTTTCAAAGAGATGCCATCCCGGTCTAGCAATAGGCCCAGAATCCATTTGAAGACCAACAGGTCCATGGACATAGCCCACACGGTGTTTCAGGGCAGCGACCAATCAGCGTGCCGCTGCAGTCTACTGAGGCAGCTGTAGCCAGCGGGAGTCTGCACAAAGCATGCTGGCCAATGAGGAGAGGGTCAATACTGCAAGTCGCTGCGCACGCCGGCCTGCCAAGCCACTCAGCCAATCCACGTGCGAGCCCCAGATCAAGCGTGGTCGATACCTGACGACGGTCTCCGCGTCACCACAAGGCGATAACTGACACCGCTGGCTACCGCTAGTGGTTAGCTAATCCCGGCTTGCCACATGATGGGGATTCCCGCGCCTAAGATTTTCCACCATGGAACCTATAAATATCCTTTCCTTCAATAGGAGAGGGATCCTTCTCACGAATCCTAATCCCGGACCCTGATCACGATCTCTACCTGATCTCTGATCCCCCCGAATCAGGTTTCCATGAAAAAGCCTCTATCGAGCAATCTTAGTGAGCCACTCATAGCAATGCACCCAACGGAGCCTAACATCTTGAAACCGCTCAACAAATCTAGCATTCTTGAATGCTAACATTTCCCACCGCATCTTACATTCACATCAGCATCTTTCCATTTATTGCGGAAGATATCTGACCTGAGCGTCGGAGTATTTTCGGTGAGAGAACATCCCGCTGACTTTTAACATCTTATTTGTAGTTTGTATTATACAAGGCCTAGGTTAAAGAGTGTGGAGACCGGACCTGTTTGAGATTTGACCCAAGCGTGAATCTGAAGGCTCTCTAATTTGCCAAAAAACCTAGACCCAGGGACGCAATACTATTAGATCTTCAATATCAATCATCCATGATTTTCAGTAAAAC